>JAXIVD010008746.1:0-16843 GCA_036785275.1 Cancer borealis | reverse complement strand
CACGGGCTTATCCCTTCAAATAACCAATGGAAAACGAGAGGAAAATATAGCCATAGAATCCTTTCAACCTTGGGGAGAAAAAAAAGGATGTAACTCTCTAATGAAGCAAAATGATGAATTGGATGTTATTTGTTATAGCAAACTAAAAAAAAATTGAAAAAAACAAATGAAAAATACGTCTCTATATAAAGTTTTTTTTTTATATTTTTGTTGGACGGGTGGCGCCATCTGCAAGTACACACGTCTACTTTTGCAACCAAACGACCAATTAGAGAGTTTCCAGCCTTTATCGGTGCCAATTAATGTGTCAGCCTCACGCCCTCACGCCCTTAGCCAGCCCAGGGTGGTGTTGTGGCCCCACGCCCATCACTCTTACGTACGACTCACTCATTCCCTTACGAGGTGAAACTATTTAATGAGACGACTCGTTAGAGGGAGAAAAGGTAAAGAAACCAGAGTGGGGGGTGATGGTGGTGGTCAGACTTGTAAAGGTGGTGGTGGTGGTGGTAGTGGGAGTATGGGTAGCGATAATGATGGATGGAGCTGGAGGTGGTGATGGAGGAGGTGGTGATAGTGGTGGTGGTGATGGTGGTGAGAGTGGTGATGGTGATGGTGGTGATGGTGGTGCTCATAATCCCCAACGGCTGGTATACAAGGCTTTCATCAGTAAGAGAAGATTCATTAACTTAAAAGGATCATTCTTACCTTCTTCTTCTCCTCCTCATTCTCCTCCTCCTCCTCCTCCCTCCTCCTCCCTCCTCCTCCTCCTCCTCCTCCTCCTCCTCCTCCTCCTCCTCCTCCTCCTCTCCTCCTCCTCCTCCTCCTCCTCGAACATAACTCCAGGGAACAGAGGCAGACTTGAGTTACGTTATCCGGCCATAAAGAGGTACAAACTTACTGCCCCTCGACTACCACCCTTTAGCACTCACCCTCCTTCCTTCCTTCCTCCTCCCCAATCTTCCTCTACCTTCCCTTCCTTTTCCCCAATCTTTCTCTCCGTTCCTTCCTTCCTCTTTTCCCCCCTTCTTTCACTTTCTTATTTCTCTTCGGTTTAGTTGATCCTTTTCCTTCTTCTTCTTCCACAATCTTCCCCTTCCCTTCCTTCTTTCACCTTCTTCTTCCTATTCCTCTTCGGCTTCATTCAATTCCTCCTTTTTCTTCCTTTTTTTCTATTTCAAAAAATTTCTTTATTATATTCCAGTTCTGTTGTTCTTGGAGTTGTTATTAGTGAACATAAACCTCACTCTACCCACACCAGGGACAACAACATCAACAACATCATCAACATCAACATCAACAAGGCTCAAACAAACTCCAACATCTCTTCTCCCTAACTTTATAAAGGATCCTGGAGACCTAAGTGAGCTAATTCCTGGGGGTGTTAACGAGAGAGGAGCTGGGGTGATGCAGGGGGGGGGGGAGGAGGAGAGGAGGAGGAGGAGGAGGAGGAGGAGGAGGAGGAGGAGGAGGAGGAGGAGGAGGAGGAGGAGGAGGAGGAGGAGGAGGAGGAGGAGGAGGAGGAGGAGGAGGAGGAAGAACAGGACGAGGGGGAGAATGAGGATGAGGTGGGAGAAAAAAAGAAAGAGAAAGTAAGAGAAAGGGAAAAGGATGTAGAAATAGGGTAGGAGTATGGGAGTATTGAGGTGTGTGTGTGTGTGTGTGTGTGTGTGTGTGTGTGTGTGTGTGTGTGTGTGTGTGTGTGTGTGTGTGTGTGTGTTGTGTGTGTGTGTGTGTGTTGTGTTTACTTGTATGTGTGTGACCCTTCCTTCAAAGCTTTCGACTCACCTCGCTTGTCTTGTTTCCTTGCTCCTTTACTTCTATCCTCTCTGTCACCCTTCATCTCTCTCTCTGTCTCTCTCTCTCTCTCTCTCTCTCTCTCTCTCTCTCTCTCTCTCTCTCTCTCTCTTCTCTCTCTCTCTCTCTCTCTCTCTCTCTCTCTCTCTCTCTCTCTCTCTCTCTCTCTCTCTTCTCTCTCTCTCTCTCTATCCCCCTTCACCTTGCTTGTCCACTAGAAGGATCATCCTGTATAATGCAACAACAAGTGTACGATATTCTGCTTCACTTTCCTCAATAATAACAACGAAAGAAAAGAAAAACTAAGAAAAAGGATAATCTTAAGAAAATGCAAAAGTCTAGTAGGATCGTGTGTCTTTTCCAGGAATTGCTTGCGTTTTGGTATTGTTGTTTTTCCATTTAATTTTTTTTTTCTAGTTCTTTAATGCATTACAACGGAGGAAATAAAACGCATACTTATACTGGTTAAAAAGGAAAGTGAAAATAAAAAATAATAATAAATAAATATTCAATTACTTGGTTCAACAACAGCAAAGAAAAAAGTGAAAATAATAATAATAATAATAGTAATAATAATAATAATAATAATAATAATAATAATAATAATAATAATAATAATAATAATAATAATAATAATAACAAAAGTCAATAGTTTTAATAACACTAATATCTATCCTCTTATTATCATTACCTTATCATTATTATCATCATCATCATCATCAGTGGTGTAGTGGATAATATGCTCACTTTAAAACCGAGAGGTCAAGGGTTCAAGTCTTCAGGAGGGAGAAAATAATTTGGTGTTATCTGGTATGACAGTGTAGCCCGTGTTCACCAGCTGGGAATAGGTTACAGTATGTTATTTAAGGGTCCTGACATTGCAACAAGGTAGGAGAGGAAGGCTAGCAGTATTATCCTCCTGTGTGTGTGTGTGTGTGTGTGTGTGTGTATATGGGTGTGTGTGTGTCTACTAATACCTTCCCATGTTCTATCTATCTCTCGCTCTACTATATACACTCCAGTGATACAAAACCTCACATTACATAGCTTGAAAGGAAGCATGACACTGCCTCTAGATTACTTGTCGTTGTAGGAGTGAAGAGAGGAAAGGGAAAGGGTGTGAGACAAAGGAGAATGGAGGAATAGAAGAAGCCAAGAAGGAAATATAGGAGACTAGGAAAGGCATGGAGATTTTTGCTGTCACTACCTTTTGCAGTGATCGGCAAAATAGCTGGAAAAGTGTGTGGACAAGAACTGCGACATGTACGTGTGTGTGTGTGTGTGTGTGTGTACGTGTGTGTGGTAATACTTTTTTTTAGGAAGTCTCCACAGCCTTTTTTTTTCTATTTTTTTTTTTACATTGTTCCTTTCATTTAATTGTTACTGATGATGTGCAGTTAGTGGATGTTATAAAGACATGTGTGCTTTAGGTATTATTAAAGTTATTTGTGTGTTTCCCTGAGTATGTGTTTCAGGTAAAATACATAGGACAAATACGTTTTTTGTTGACTTAGAAAAAAAAATTGAAGTAATGATAATTAAGAACATTCCTTAAACTAAGATAATATTATGATTTACAGAACTTTTATTTTCATTTTTCACTATTTCAATCGCCCTATAACATAACTGTCCTTCACTATATCATCGAAAAACACACTCAATATTCTACTCTTTGGTGGAGCGACAATGAAACAAACAAAAAAAAAATCTGTTTGATCGTGTTTGTCAAATAAAGTCACGTGGAACTAATAAGCATCACAAACTTCTTTTTTTAATGTATTTATTTTGTTTTTGTTTATAACGAGTAAAAGCGTTGAATTTTTGCGATATTAGAAACACGTCAAAAAAGTTACTCAAAGGACAAGCTGGAAGGAATTCTTGAAGCTGAAGGAAAGACGAAAGGCAAGAAAAGTTAAGGAAATGAAAAAAGTAAAGGGGAACTGGAAGGTATTATACAAAAAAGAAAAATAATGAAATAAGGCACAGGAAAAGAGGAAGACTGAGAGATTAAATTACTAAAGATGAGGGAGTGAAGGAATGAATAGAGAGAGAGAACAAAAAAAAACAGAGTAAAGCTGACAATGGTGTTTGGTGTTTGGGAAGCCGTACATTCACTCTCTAAACAGACTACACATTATGCTGTACAAATAAAAAAAATCAACTGTGCTGATAAAAAAAAACCGATATTATTCTTCCTGTTAAAAAAAAGCCACTTGATATTTTTCCCCATGTATACAATAAAAAAAGAAACGATATTTTTCTTTCTTCCTATATATAAAAAAAATGTCAATAGATACACATTTCACATCACTTGATTATCTATTTAACTAACATCACATTTCCTTTACTTAGAACCAAACTCTACTATTTAGTAATTATTGTGAATGTTATTATGATGCAGGTGTTGATGTGAAAGGTTAAGTAGGGAAGGAGGAGGAGAATGAATGTGAATGTATAAAGCAACTAATGACCAGTGGGGAGTAATCCTGAAAGCTTAACTCACTACCAGGAGTAACAAAGTGAAGAAAATTACTCCCAGGGAAATGCAATACACAAGAAGGTGACATAGACGAGTGTGAAGAGGAGGACACAAGGGGATTAGTGATGACATAATGATAACTGTAATGAGACGGAGTTATGAAAGGAAAGATAACGAGGGAAAGATTATGATACATATATATATCAAAAGATGAGGTGGAGTTACGAAAGGAGATGAAAATACGAAGAAAAAAAAGATTGTGATAAGTATATATATTAAAAAAAAAGAAAGTTTGATGGTTACAGAGAAAAAGAAAGAGATAGAGAAGGAGGGTTCAGAGGTTGTTTTCAATTAATTACAAACAACCAAATTCAAACTAAGGCAATCCAGAGCTCTAAACTTGCCTGGGCCGGAAATTCAATTGGTGAAAAAAGGGACATTACTGTCTGTGTGTGTGTGTGTGTGTGTGTGTGTGTGTGTGTGTGTGTGTGTGTGTGTGTGTGTGTGTGTGTGTGTGTGTGTGTGTGTGTGTGTGTGTGTGTGTGTGTGTGTGTGTGTGTGTGTGTGTGTGTGTGTGTGTGTGTGTGTGTGTGTGTGTGTGTGTGTGTGTGTGTGTGTGTGTGTGGAGAGAAAAAAAAAATTCTACCAAGAGCAAGATGAAAAACCCCCAGCAAATTACCTACACCAGTAAATCACAATCACCTCTATTTATGCTATTGGGAATTCCTTTCAAATGTACAAACTGTTTTTCCCCTTTAGCAACGGGTAACATTGGCTCATATTATCGTACTAAACAATACGTAAATTCGTTGCCAGAGAACCGCCTCTGAATTCCGGCAGTGAACCAGGAATATTAAACTCACATTTTCACTCTCGTTGATCAAAGTCCTTTCAAAGTCAGCCAGTCAGCCTCTCTCTCTCTCTCTCTCTCTTTCGCTCACAAAATAATGATAATAATCGTAATGATCCAGCTTAAAGGAACCATATTGGCCTAACACATATTTGATGTCTATTATCTATTTAATTATCTTATATTCTCGTTAAGGTTGCATAAATAATAACGTTAATGACAGTATAGAAATATATTATCACCGCATTAGTTTTTCTTTTATCATTAGTATTGTGTTCTTAGCTCATGGTTCTGTAATTATGTTGTTGATAAATAGATAGATATATAGATAGAAAGATCGATAAAAAGAGAATGAAAAAGAGAGAATGGGAGAGAAAAAGAGAGGAAAATATGGAGTGAGAGCAAAGCGTAAAAAGTAAAACCACAGGTGTACAACGCACTAATGAGCTTCAGGTAAACTGCAAATAAACCAACATAAGTAAAAAAGAAAGGGAAGGGCAATGCACCAATTGGTATTCATACATTCTTTTCATTATACTTAATACATTTATAATATAATTTTTGTTTTCGGAGAGTCTCAGCTAACATGCATTCCGCCCTTTGACACTGTTTCTCTCCAATGTATAAAAGCAAAAATGAAAAAAAAAAAAAAAAAAATATTTGCATTGTTTGAATAATGGATGAGAGCAAGTTTTAAATGCATGAAAATAAAAATGAATATTGTGTAATGGAAGAGATGAAAGTGGGAAAGCACTCGTGTATGTGTGTATGTGTATGTGTGTATGTGTGTGTGTGTGTGTGTGTGTGTGTGTGTGTGTGTGTGTGTGTGTGTGTGCGCGTGTGTGTATGCGTGTGCGTGTGCGTGTGCGTGTGCGTGTGCGTGTGCGTGTGCGTGTGCGTGTGTGTGTGTGTGGTCACGTGTGGTGGATGGAAATTAGCAGTCAAGAACATAAGCAAAAGCAAACTTGAAATTTTACAAGAATCTTACCTTTAATAATTCTTGACCCACACTTGACGGGTTACCTGAGGGACGCCGGAACCTTAATGACCACTGCCAACTCACTTGAAAATACATAAAAAATAAATAAATAAGTAAATAATGCAGCGCGGTATTTAGCCCCAAAAAACTACACTCGGATTTTATTACAGTTTTTCCTGTAAATTCGCTTTGAGTGCAACTTCTCGGGACTAATTATTCTAAACCATTTTTGCAATTCACTTCCAAGGGAAATAAACATACTCTTATGTAATATTAAAACCACGGAGGAAAACTTAAACCTAATAAGAAATGCATGTCCACAGGTGAATAAATAATTATAATCAGACTCTAATTGCGTATTATTTGTTCGTAATCACTGGGCAGGTATTGCAGCTTATTTTACGCTTTTTCTCAGGCAGTAAATGATGCACAAAATTTCAATAGATTACCATAGAAGTGTACATACATTGGTAGATTTTAAAATGATTGTTATTTGGAACTTTAAAAAAAACCTATTATTTCCAGATGCCATTAAACAATATTAGCTGTCTGTCTGTATCTGTCTGTCTATCTTATCCATCGTTCCTTCCTCCTTCTTTTATCAGTGTTATTCATTCCCTCCTTCCTTCCTCCCACCAGGCACAACGACCTCCCTTGGAACATACGTAAGTTCATGCACAACAAACTACACAGCTTCAACTTCACGGCCGAGTTGAAAAAGCTTCGCCCTTGGTCCAGGTCCTCGTGGTCCCACACCGACCTGCCTCGACTCCGGGAAGGCAAGGTGGGGGCGCAGGTGAGTGACAAGGACGGAGTAGTTTAGGAGGATGAACCTAACCTTACCTAACCTAACTTAACGAACCTAACCAAACTTAACCTAGCCTAACTTAAGCTTACCTTACCTAATTTAACCTAACCTAGTCTAACCTTACCTAATTTAACCTAACCTAGTCTAACATTACCTAATCAAACCAAACTAAACAAACTGAACCTAACCTTACCTAAGCTATCCCAACCAAAAACTAACCTAACCTAGCATTTACAGGTGTTTAGGAAAGCTTAGTAATAAAACGTAAAACAAAATTGGTTATATTACCTGATGAATATAATACCTAAGCTTAAATATAAGATAAGAGATAGTTAGGTAGGAGTGGGAGGGTAAAACATGTAATTATCAACCCATCCTTAGTAGAACATGTAATCATCAACACTTCCTTTCCCTTCCCTTCAGTTCTGGGTGAGTTACGTGCCGTGTGAGTCTCAGCAGCTCAACGCCGTCCAACTAACCATAGAACAGATTGACCTCATCAAACGCCTCATTGAACAGTACCCAGAGGACCTGCGCCTTGCTACATCTGCAGACGGTAAGGCCAGACCAGTGATAATTGTGTGTGGTGTGGTGTGGTGTGGTGTGGTGTGGTGTGGTGTGGTGTGGTGTGGTGTGGTGTGGTGTGGTGTGGTGTGGTGTTATGTAGTAAGTGATGTTTTGTGGTTGAATGGATTGCAAGTGAGATGGATTTGCTTCAGTTTCTCAGTATTTCAGAAACATTATAAAACAGAAGAGACAAATCAGTGAGTGTAATGTTGTATACTATATCAAGTCAATACAACTCTTTCGCTTAGTTTCCTCGTATACAAACTGGTCTATACACTATACAACTTCCTTGATTCATAAACTCGAATGGAATATAATTGCTAAGCATCTGTAAGTTATAATTAGTGAACCTTTGTAGAATTAACTGTTATTGTTGTGCCAGATATTACTCAACATAATAATTACTAGTACAATAGGGTATTAGCGAGGCAGTACATAATCACCTAAATTACGGTCATTATTGGAATAATTATGACTTCAACTTGAGTGTATACATGTTACTCATACACCAATACACCAAACACTGAACTCTCATATTGGTATCATTTTCTTGTATTAAAATATATATAATAACATTTCTATACTTTGCGACCCACTGGCATAAGATGAACAAAATTAATAGCTTTTTTTTATTTTATTTTTTTTTTTTTACATTCGTTACAACTGTAATTAAAATGAAGCAAACAAAAAAAAAAAGAAGTATGAAAATTGTGTTCGCAGTTATTCAATCATTCGTAAAAAAATATAAAAAACTAATTGATGATTTGTTAGCTTTGACTAGGAAAATAACACATAGACAGTTACAGGATTACATTACACTTTGTACAACGTGACTAAATATTTGTGATTTATTGTGTTAAAAATCATCACGAATTGCGCTCTCTCTTTCTCTCTTTTTATCCCTCTCTATATCTATCTATCTCTCTTTTTCTCTCTCTACCAATCCAGTCTTCCCCTCACCCAGTCCCATTCCACACCCACAAGGGGATACAAGGGAGGGGGAGAGGGAGACCAGAGGCGGGGAAGATAAGCGAAGAGATGGATTGAGGAGTGAAAAGGCTCGTTCGGTAGTAAGACAAGTATTGAAGGAAAAAAGAGAGAGAAAAAAAGTTAGAGAAAATATCCTGGAAATGGAGAAGGGAAACATACAGAAGAAGAAGGAAACAGAAACAGGAAACATGAGGAGAGGACTGAAAGGCTAGTAGTAGAAGTAGTAGTAATAGTAATAGTAATAGTAATGGTAGTAGTGGGGATGAAAGATTGAAGAGACGATATAGGAAGATATGGAATGAAGTCTCACCGTCCTTCAGTCACTACCACTCATATCTCGACCCGAAACCCATCATCCAGGGCTTAAATGCAACACACTCCATTCAAGAATATATTCCACAAAGGCCACAGTGGGCGTATTTGTGTCTCAGTGGAACGGGGGTGTGGGCGGAGCAGGGAGGAGGGACCAGGAGGAGGGACCAGGGACCAGGGAGAAATGAAACACGGCTGGAAGGAGGTGGTGGCGTAATCTATATAGAGGAGAGGGAAGAAGGAATAGAGGGAAGGACAGTTGGAAGGAGGTAGCAGTGTAATCTATATGAAGAAAAGAGGAGGAAGGAGAGAGGAAGGGATGGAAGGATAGAGTGTGGGAGTAAAAGAAGATATATTGGACACAGAAAAGAGAGAATCGAAGAAGGGAAAGCAAAAGAGTCAGTGACCGAGAAAATAACTGGAAATACCTGGAATCGTCTTATGGAATGACTGGAAAACTGGCAATGGATAGGATACGTTGAGGAAGATGGAGATAGAATGGTAGCGTGAAGGACTGGAATGTAGGACTGGAAGGGGAAGAGAGGGGAGGGAGGGAAGAGGGTGGAGGGGAAAGGAAGGGGAATAGGATGTTTGATGATGTTTGGAAAGACTGGTGGAGACGTGTGTGTGTGGAAGTGATGGAAGAGGGAAGGAGGGAATGATGGAGGAAGGGAGGGAAGGAAGGGAGAGAGAGGGGAAAAGGGAAGAGAGTGGTGTTTGTGGGAAAAGTGACACAAGGCGCTATCTCCCTGGCACACACACACACACACACACACACACACACACACACACACACACACACACACACACACACACACACACACACACACACACACACACACACACACACACACACACACACACACACACACACACACACACACACACACACACACACACACACACACACACACACACACACACACACACACACACACACACACACACACACACACACACACACACACACACACACACACACACACACACACACACACACACACACACACACACACACACACACACACACACACACACACACACACACACACACACACACACACACACACACACACACACACACACACACACACACACACACACACACACACACACACACACACACACACACACACACACACACACACACACACACACACACACACACACACACACACACACACACACATACGTACACACCTCATGAAAGTGTTTACCTCTAGAAGGAGACAGACAAAACAGCCGCTCATTCACCTACAAACTTAACATATTCCAGTCATCCACACAGAACCCAGTGGAGATTAAATCCAGTTCTGCTTCCACGCCTAAGTGCTATCGCTGCACCGCCCTGGATCCGCCCATTATGAGGACGGGGCGCGTCTCCCTGCCTCTGTCAACATGCAATTTCGCTCATCGCCCAATGAAAAACTCAATTCTGTCAACGATATCGGGCATACCTGAAAGTGACTTTGTGAAATGGTTTTGAAGTACTGAGTTTCTTCCCTCCCTTCCTCTCTCCCCTTCCCTCCCTTCCTTCCCTTCCTCCCTCCTGCTTCCCTCCCTCCACAATGGGCTCTTAATTAAGTGCCTTTTGAAAGAGTTCTGTGAGTTGAGTGATGTACGAGTCGAAGGAGGGAGGGAGGGAGGGAGGGAGGGAGGGAGGGAGGGAGGGAGAGAGGGAGGGAGGGAGGGAGGGAGGGAGGGAGGGAGGGAAGACACAACTTAAAGTGCATGACAGTTTTTTTTTATTTAGTATATTTATTATTATAAATGTGCGTGTATGTCTGAGAGAGAGAGAGAGATAGAGAGAGAGAGAAAGAGAGAGAGACCGAGTGTGTATGTGCGTGTGTGTGCGTTTCATATTTTACGCCTTAATATTATATCAAAAACACACACACACGGGGAAACACATCTCATCAGCAACACGCCCACGCCCACCGCCCACCGCCCTGGGGCCGACACACAAGAGTTCGGCGGGACGGGCGTGTGTCAAGCTGATCAGACGGGCCGCCCAAAATGGCAATTACCGCTGGGAAATGGGAAGTGGAGGCGGAGATGGCTTCATTGTCACAGGGAAGAAAACTATCTACACCCAAGGAAGACGAGGAGGAGGAAGAAGAGGAGGAGGAGGAGGAGGAGGAGGAACACATAGGAACACATAGGAAGAACAAACAGCAACAGGCCTACTGGCCCTTACGAGGCTGTTTGTGATAAACTAGACTACACTATCAAATCTGGGATGAAGGATACAGGATAGTAAGGGTGAGGGATTCTCCCACCAGCCACGACTGGCAGGAGAGGAAGGCCAACCATGCAATATAAGTAAAAATAAATAAATAAATGCGTGGAATTAGATTAGTCTATCCTATTACTACTGTCACTAACACTACTACCTGGCAAGCGATGTCAGGCCCCTAGCGACGTCCTTCCGAATCGAGATTTTGTAATTACTGTACATTAGAAGGAACTTGCTCAAAGTTTACTATGTTGACGAATAATGTTTTAGTTGCGGATTGGCTTCTAAGTATTTGTCCAGTCTATTTTTGAATGTATTAATTGTTTTACTGTCGACGACATTGGCGGGCAGGGAGTTCCAAACGTTAACGATCCGATTGAAAAAGAAATGTTTGGCTTCGTTTGATGTGAATCTTTTACCAGTAATCTTAAAAGTATGACGTCTTCTTGTTATATTTGATCGATCAAAAGTAATGTAATCTTCTGCATTGATATTATCAAATCCTTTAATTATCTTGAACATTTCAATTAAATCTCCTCTCATCCTTCGTTTTTCGAGGCTGAATAAGTTTAATTCTTTAAGTCTTTCTTCATAAGGTTTATTTTTCAGCCTTGGAATCATTTTCGTTATTCTACGCTGGACTCTTTCCAGTTTGTCAATGTCCTTTCTGTAATATGGGGACCAGAACTGTACGCAATATTCAAGATGAGGTCGTACTAGTGAATTATGCAGTTTTAATATGACTTTTTCTGATTTATTTTCGAAAGTACGCCCAATAAAGCCGACCAATCTGTTAGCGGTTTTAACTACCTCTGAGCAATGCTGACTGGGTTTTAAATCGCTTGATATTGTGATTCCTAGATCTTTTTCCTTGTTCACTGCAGAAAGTAGTTTTCCATTCATTTGGTACTGAACGTGATCATTATTTCTTCCGATATGTAGTACCTTACATTTATCAACGTTAAATTTCATTTGCCATTTATTGGCCCAAGACGTTAGTCGATCAAGGTCTGATTGTAAGACTTCTCTGTCACTTGTCGAAGTTACTTTACTGGCAATTTTCGTATCGTCAGCGAATTTTGATATTTTGCATGAGATCCCATCATCTATGTCATTAACATATATCAGAAACAAAATAGGGCCAAGTACTGAACCCTGTGGTACGCCACTTTTTACGTTTAACCATTGAGAGGAGACACCGTTTAAGACTACTCTCTGTTTACGTTCAGAGAGCCAGTCCTGAAGCCAATTGTAGATGCTACCAGAGATACCGTGAATCTTTAGTTTGTTAAGCAATCGTTGATGGGGAACTTTATCAAAGGCCTTTTGAAAATCCAGATATATGATATCTACTGCTCTGCTTTCATCGTACGTGTCAAAAACATTGTAAAAGAAGTCTAATAAGTTAGTTAGACATGAACGTTTATTACGGAAACCATGTTGTGAGGGTTTAATTATATCGTTGTCTTCAAGGAATTTCACCATATTGTCACGAATGATTGTCTCCATTAATTTACATACTACTGACGTCAGACTGATTGGCCTATAATTTCCGGGTTGTGACTTGTCTCCCTTTTTGAAGATTGGGGTTACATTAGCACGTTTCCAATCTGATGGAACTTTACCAATCCTTAAGGATTTATTGAATATGATTGCAAGCGGTTTACTGATCTGATGCTTGACCTCTTTCAAGATTTTCGGGGAAATTTTATCTGGTCCAGGGGTTTTATTATTTTTCATCTTATCGATTTTTTGTTCAACGTCATTTTCTACGATGAGTAAATCATTTAAGAAGTTTTCGGTTCTTCTAGTCTCGAGTGGTTGAAACGATGAACAATCCTCTTCTGTAAATACGGATGCAAAAAAGTTGTTTAGGATTGTAGCCATTTCATTTTCGTCGTTTGTGTGATTTCCTTGTCCTTTAGTAAGTGGACCGATATTACAGGTAAGGGCTTTTTTACTCTTAACAAAACTATAAAATTCTTTAGGATTAGATTTACATGATTCCGCTATATATTCTTCAAGGTTATTCTTGCTGCGCTTTATTAGTCTCTTAGTTTCGCGACGAACTCTGTCAAACTCAACTTTGTCATCTTGGTTTTTAGTTGATATATACTTATCGTACGCGTGTTTTTTGAGAGAGAGGCTGTTTTTTATCTCATCGTTCCACCATTTTGGTTTATTCTTCCTTGCTGAACGTCTGTAACGATACGGTACACATACTCTAATAGCTTCGTTCAGCTTTGTGGTAAAGGCCTCCCATGACCTATCAATATCTGATTCTGACTCTGACAACAGTTCACTCCAGTCAGTGTCTTCTAGAATTGTCCGCATTCTGGTGAAATTTGCCCTTTGATAATTTGGTACCCTCTCCTTACTGTCATTTACTTTTATTTCCTTCATTTTCAAGTTGAACGTAATTATCCGATGGTCGCTTGAGCTGAAAACTGGGCCAACATTTACGTTGCTGACTATCTCTTCGCTTGTTGAAAGAATGAGGTCAAGGGTATTTAAGTCGCGCGTCGGTTCATGAACGTGTTGATGTAATTCGCTCTCTAATAAATTCGTGTACAGGTCGTGTCCTGCATGTGATCTTAACGGATTTCCCCATCTCGTTACTGGCAAGTTAAAATCGCCCATAATGATTGTTTCACATTGACTAATTGTTTCGGAGATTGATTCGAAAAGCAAACGGTCAATTTCAGCGGGTCTTCCTGGTGGTCTGTAAATCAATCCAAGTATTTTTCTGCTCGAGTTACTCTTTAATTCGATGAAAACTGTGTCCACTCCGTTGATGGGTTCTGTTTTAAGGGAGATCGGATGGAGCGAGCTGTGAATATATAGGAGGAGGAGGAGGAGGAGGAGGAGGAGGAGGAGGAGGAGGAGGAGGAGGAGGAGGAGGAGGGGTAAAAGGAATGGTAAATGAACTATCTCTTCCGTTCGGGTGCAGAAAGGTAAGTATATTTTCATGATGCGATTCAATTTCACGTATTTCTTCACTTTCGAGAAGAGGAAAAGGGTAAGAATGAGGCTATAGATGAGGAGGAAGGAGGAGGAGGATGAAGAGGAAGAGTAAGAGGAGGAAGAGGAAGAGGATGAGAAAGGTAGACAGACAGATAGATATTGAACAAGTGTCACAAAAGTTTGATATGTGTCACTATTGTCCTCACACTCCTATTCTCACTTCCTTAATCCTTCCCTCCTCCCTTCCTCCCAACCCCCTTCCCATGCCTCATCCCCCCACCACCCTATGCTCCCTCACCTCCCATGCCTACCACCCCATACCCTCATAACCACCGCCACATCGTAACGACTAGTGTTGAATATCGGACGGTTTACCGATACTCAGATGCAGAGGTGAAGGTTTCAGTGTGAGTGTGTGTGTGTGTGTGTGTGTGTGTGTGTGTGTGTGTGTGTGTGTGTGTGTGTGTGTGTGTGTGTGTGTGTGTGTGTGTGTGTGTGTGTGTAACCCCCCTCCCCCCCTGATCCACATACAGAGGTGGAGGCCGCCTTCAAGGAGGGTCGCATCGCCAGCCTGATCGGTGTTGAGGGCGGGCACGCCATCCAGAACTCCCTGGGCGTGTTGAGGGCGTTGAGGGACTTGGGCGTGCGTTACCTCACCCTCACACACACCTGCAGCACGCCATGGTAAGCACACCTTCCACACCTGCACCCTAATTTTCTATACCTGTACATCTAACTCTATTATACATCTCTTATCCTCATCTAATTCTTCGTTAAACATCTATACTGTATACATAATCACCTCATTTTCACCCAAACACCTGTATTTATGTTACCTGTACCTCTATCTACCTGCACGTATCATAAACTCAGGTAACACTAGTAGTTAAAATATTTATAATCTCTACCAGTACTCTTTTGTATTATTATTATTATTATTATTATTTAGTATAGTAACCCTGAGGAGCATAAGTACTGTTTTTGCACCTGTATCAAACTAAAAGGTGAGCTAAAGGTGAATGGTACAGTGTAAAGAGTAAGTGGTTAGTAAGGTTCTCCTTCAACACTAAGAATAACACAACATAATCTAATCCTATATTTAAACAAGGTAAAAACACACACTTTTCCCCGCCTGTGTGAGATGATGACGATAATCACTCCCCTGAAGACCTAAAAATATGAGGTGGATCCACGTTTAGATGAGCCAACACCTTTACTTTTACCTGCAACGCTGCCTCATGCACTCCCTCACTCCCTCCTCACTCCCTCCTCACTCCTCACCTTTCTAAAGTAATGCCATCTGTTGCTTCTCATGACAAGTGGACTCAACGAAAATACAATAGTGACGCCTCATATAATGCATACATGAAATAGAAAAAAGATGTATTCACTTTGAAAGCTAATTTTACTTATTCAATAAAAAAAATGACAATGAAAATAATGCTTCTAGGTTATTTTCCTAATAAGATACTGAAAAGTCACACACAGAGGAACGTTCTTACGAAAATAAGTTCAAAGATACAGATGTATTATTATTATTATTATTATTATTATTATTATTATTATTAGTAGTAGTAGTAGTAGTAATAATAATAGTAGTAGTAATAATAATAGTAGTAGTAATAATAATAATCATAATAATAATAATAATAATAACAATAACAATAATAACTAAGGATTCATAGTTCATTTATTTTTCTTTGACCACAAATTGTTTTAAGTAACCGATGAAAAAAAATCTGCCACAAAAATAACTCCTTCATCCGAGATTGGTTTTAGGACAAATTGGTTTGTGTAAACGCGTCACTCACGAGTCATTAATACATTACTATCAAACTTTCATTGGTGTGTTGGTCGCAGAGTTGGTGTTCTGTGACATGAACACACACCTTTGGGAACGTTGTAATGAATAACTGTTACGTAATGAATAACTGTTACATATCACACAAAGGGATTAGCGTTCGACAAAATAAAATAAAAATTTGTATGATATATTCCGTCTCTTTTTTTTTCTCTCAATTTTGATCCCTAGCGGTCTAAAATATATATATATATAATCGTATCGAGGCATCATTTCTATTGAACTAAAAAAAAACACGATTTCTATGACCGGTTCGAACGATTTCTGAAGTGTGGCACAAAATGCTTAAATTATAAAGGCGTTACACGAGGCAGGAATGACAAACAGACAGACAGATAGACAGACAGACAGACAGACAGACATCAACCTCACCTAGAGAACCATTTTGATGTTTATTACTTACCCCTTTGCCCCCCTCCCCCTCCCCGCCGCGTTGATAATTATTAAAATGACTGTGTAAGACGTTAACGTGGAAACAAGTGGGTGAACTTTAATGATGATGATGATGATGATGATGATGATGATGATGATGATGATGACCTAATTTGATCTTGTTTTAATGTGTCCTCCGCAGGGCTGAGTGTGCCAGGGCGCGAGAGACTGACCTTGAGGATCCAAATTCACCCAGAGGACTCACACATTTCGGCAAGGTAAGTACAGAACCAAGGAACCAAAGAACCATAGAAGGGAGAACCAGAGAACCATAGAAGGGAATAAGGGGAAAGGAGCAAGAGTGGTTGAGGGTAAAGCAAAATAAAGGAGAGTAAAGAAGAGTAAAGAAGAAAAAAGAGAACATCTGCGGTTCATCAAAAGAGGGAGATAAAAAAAAACTAAAAATAAGAAAAAGGAACTATGAGACAGAACGGAAATAAAAAGTCAAAGAAATGTGATAAATTATGAGAAAAGGTAAACAAGAGGAATGGAAAAGCAATGAAAATGATGATGATAAGGAGAAGGAGGAAGAAGGAGGAAGAAGATGATAATAATGTGGTGGTGGTGGTAG
>JAXIVD010008745.1:15000-16843 GCA_036785275.1 Cancer borealis | reverse complement strand
CTGGTGGCTTGGGTGTCCAGGGAGGCGGTGGCGGCTATAGTACGTACTCTTTCACACCACCATGACCCCTACCACACACACACACACCACACCACACACACACACACACACACACACACACACACACACACAACACACACCACACACACACACGTACACACACACGTACACCATTACTATTCACTACACGCCTGTTTACCTGGTATCTGCAGCACGTGAGGCTAATATGGTCAGTGCGCGGTGGCAGCTACCGCACAAAACACAATAAAGCCTGTAATGGTGAACGTGGCGCGAGGTGGTGGTGGTGGTGGTGGTGGTGGTGGTGGTGGTGGAGGCTCAGACAAATGATAGCTCGACGTGCTCAGCTAATTAGTTCAGTGCTGAGCGGATGCGTGCGTGCGTGCGTGCACGCGCGCGCGAGCGTGCGTGCGCTTCCATTTATATCTCATCCATCTTTTCTCTTGAATGCTTTTCTCTTCTCTCCTTTATCCATTCTTTCTCTCCCTTTCTCCTCACTTATTTCATTCTTTCTCCACTCCCTTTAATATCTTCCTCCTCTCTTCCTCCATCAGGCGTCAGCGGAGTCCAGTACATCCTCCTCCTCCTCTTCCTCCTCCTCCTCCTCCTCCGTTGCGCACCCCCTCCCCCTTGGAGGTCCCAGGATATGATGGAGCTGTACCCCTTCATTCATAGCCGCCATCTAACCTCCACCTCGGCTTCAAGGGATGAGCTCGACCATCTGTTTACTCGCCAAGGACACTGAGGTAAACAGACGCCGTTTTTGTGGTCCTATGAAACTTTCTTTTATGGTGTATTTCACTTTTTTTTTCGTTTATTTATTTTCGTGAGGAATATAATGCTTGTTTTTGTTATATATTTTTGTTTGTTTTTGGTTTTGTAAAGCTTTCGTAATTGACTTCTAATAGGAAACGAACAGGCCAAGTAACACAATTTTAAACGCTGAGAAAACACAAACGTTAGATTAGCAAACTATATTACCTGTCTCGGATCTATTAAGCACAAGGTGAACTGAACTAAGACTCATTAACACCTGCCTCCCTTCTGTTTATACCGTCCGCTTTTCCTCACACCTACAGGAATTAATTATAGATGAAACTAGGCACTGAAGGCTTCCTCTCCGCCTCAAACTTAGCAAGAAGTTATACATCCCAACTTAGTTAATACGGCTAGGAAGAGCTGAGCCGCATTTGTGTGAGCATATGATCCTTCTTACTCCTCAAACCCTTCCTACAGACCGGTTATTAATTGCTGGACACGAGAATCTCGATGAAATCCCATCAATTACCTCAATAAACCCTGCTGGTCCTGGTGTGTAGGATGGTCGGTACAGCTTTCCTAGATCCCTTAAGTCATGTATTTAGGGCCTCTGTCAGGCTTAAGGTTGTGATGGAAGTCGTTGCAGGTTGTGTTTGCTTCAGTCTGGTGGTGTGATGTCGTTTTATATACTCGTTTTAAACCTTTCTTTTTGTTTATTGCTTGATCTTGTATGCAGTGAAATCAGAGGGTAACATTCTGCTCGTGTTCCCCCTTTACGTTATCCTTTTAACCTGATGCAGGTCGTTGTAAATAAAAGGGGTGAGCGTCGTCCCTCCCTTCTACACTCACCAGTACACCAGTGATCATAACATCACCTCCCTCCACACACCACCACATCAAAAATAATGCAACACACCGTCCCTTCCCCTCACTGTTCCAACCATCACCTCATATTTTCCTCTACCAGTTGTCTGTCTCATTACTACCTCCCCCTTTACTCCTCTCCCTCTGTGTACTCTCTCATGCCATCCCTCTCCCCACTTTCTCATTGCCACACAAACTCCAT
>JAXIVD010008745.1:0-12500 GCA_036785275.1 Cancer borealis | reverse complement strand
ATGAAGCGGTTGAAAGTCGGACCTCATATATCTACGAAAGCTCATCATCAATTTAATTTATTACTGCAACGCTTATGCAAAGAAAACGAGGGGACAGCAGAACTCGCCCAAATATCAGTATTAATAATAATAATAATAATAATAATAATAATAATAATAATATTAATAATAAGTGGTGTTAAGGTAATAAAATTAGTCTACAAATCTTCACTTTTATCTTCATCTTCACCACAAAATGGTCAAGTACTATTATCTACACTATCTACTAGTCTAACAATCCTAGTTATCTGACAGCTGTCTACTATTTATTAGTCACTCCAAAGGCATCATCTATTCACGTTAATTTACTGTGGAGAAAAAAATTAGTTCGGTATTATAGTTGCACTGCGGCCAGTTATCACGCTGGGTTTGCAATTACTGATAATCATGTTACTTGTATTTAATTTTCTCTCTCCTCTTCCGTCTCTCTCTCGTGATCCTCTCTCTCTCCTGCTCTCTCGGTTCTCTCCTCGTCTCGTCTCTCGCAAGCCGTCTCGCTCTTGCTTCTCGCTCTTCGCTGAGGTCGTCGGCCTTCGTCTCGCAGCCTCCGTCGTTCTCTCTCGTCTTAGTGGTCACTCTCTCTCTTCTTCTCTCTTCCGGCGCTCAAGACGTCTTTCAGGGCTCTCACGCTCCTATCCTTCCCTTCCGCCTTCTCTCTCCTTCTCTCTTCTCTTCCACCCTTCTTCCTCTCGTATTCCTCGGTCTCGTCCTCTGCTCTCTCGCTTCTCTCGCTGCTCCGGGGCTCTATCGCTCCGTCTCACTTGCCTCCTCGCGTCGTCTCTCTCTGCTGCGCTCTCCTCGCGTTCGTGTCCTGCTCTCCTCTGCCGCTTCTCTATCTCTCTCTCTCTCAGCCCAATATATCAGAACTGTAAAGTGTGAAATTCGTGTCCCATTTATTGTATTGGATCCGCTCGGATGTCGAGAAGAGATGAGAGGAGAGAGAGGAGAAGAGAGAGAGAGAGAGGTGAGAGATGAGAGAGAGAGACTGAGAGAGGAGAGAGAGAGGAGACGAGAGAGAGAGAGAGATACAGAGAGAGCGAGAGAGAGTGCTGAGAAGAGAGAAGCGGAGAGCAGAGAGAGAGAGAGGAGAGAGAGAGACTTGAAACACTTGAAACACTTTATTATGCTTACATATATATATGATTTTACAACATGAGGATTTGTTGTAGACATTTGTAAGCAGTCCATATAAAGCAAAACTTGCTTTTCGTGGCAACATGTTTTTGGTTTTCTGTTATAGTCGCTATTGTAATATACATATATAAAAGTTTCATTATGTAAAAAATGTTTTTACTCCGTTATAGACATCATGTACATATGATACAAAAATACCTAGTTATTTACTATCAGTACTGGCCAAGTATGTATTGCTTGTAATGTTTCTTAAATGTATGCAATGTAGGTAGTTGTTGAATATGATTTGGCACAGAATTCCAAATTTTAGGACCAGAAAAAGCTAGAGAGTGTTGGAAGATTGACAGGTTATGCTGTGGAACACGGAGATATTCACGGATGCGGGTGGGATAATTGTGTTGTGGTAGTAAGGCTGTCGTGTTAAGTAAGGCTGTCGTATTTCCTCTATTAATTGATTTGTACATATATATACCAATTTGAAATTTGTTTACATTAAAAAGTTTTAAGATATTCATATTTTTGAATAAAGGTTGTGTATGATCAAAATAACCATGATTCGAAATAATCCTAATGATTTTCTTTTGCAAACGAAACAAGGGAAGCAAGTGAGTAGAGTAAGTGTTACACCAAATCGGTGTACAATACTGAAAATGTGGTAATACATGTGCATGGTACAGTATTTGTAGGACATTGTTTGGCATGAGGTCTTTTACTTGATAAAGTAGTGATATGTTTCTTGATAATTTATGACCTATAGTATTTATATGTGCTTTGAATGTCATCCCTTGATCAAAGGTAATGCCTAACATTTTATGTTGGTTAGTTTTTTTAATGATACTGTTGTCATACTTTAGTGGTGGCAGTGTATCTATAGTTTTGTTTGTGAATAACATGTAATATGTTTTGTTTAAGTTAATGGTTAATCTATTACTATGGCACCAATTTTGTAAATTTTCAAGGTCAGAATTAGCAGTTTCAATCATGGATATAGGGTTTTCACCAGTAATGTATAAGGTGGAGTCGTCGGCGAAAAGTACGGATTTAAGATGGGGAAATATTTGGGGAAGATCATTGATATAGATCAGGAATAAAATCGGGCCTAGTACACTACCCTGCGGAACTCCATATTGTATAGTTCGAGGTAAAAATAAATTATTTAGAATCTTGGTAGACTGTGTTCTGTTGGAGAGATAATCCTTGAACCAGTTATGAATTATACCCCGAATGCCATAATGTTTTAATTTTTGCAATAATATGTCATGATTAACGGTATCGAATGCTTTACAGAAATCAATGAAAATGTCAACTAAGGAATGTTGTGAGTCTATGGCAGAGTAGATATTTTCAGAATGATTATGTAATGCATGGAAGGTACTCAAACTTTGTCGAAAACCAAACTATTGTGGTGTTATAATAGATTTATTTTCAAGAAAGTTGATTAAGTATTTTTTCATTAATTTTTCAAAGATTTTAGAGAAGGTACTGAGAAGTGATATTGGTCTGTAATTGCCAAGGTTATCTTTAGGACCATTTTTGTATATTGGGATTACTGTAGCATGCTTAAGAGGGTGTGGAAATATACCCTGCTCGATAGATTGATTGAATAGTTTAGACAATGGAATGGCTATTTGTTCATTATTAGCTTTAATTATAGACACAGGAATCTCATTGGCAGTAGATTTTTTGCTTTTTAGTGATTTTATAACAGATGTAACATCACTTAAAATAACAGAAGGGATAGACATAGGTGAGGGATAGTCACCACGTAGAAACGTAACTGGATTAATAGTGGCCGGTGGAATGTTGTTATCAAGGTTACCAGCAATATTTGTGTAATATTCATTGAATGCATCAGATATCCGTGAAGGATGTCTAAGTATTTTATTATTTAGTGAGATATAGCTTAGGTATGTTTTTTTGTGATTGTTTTTAAGTTGATTTATTGCATTCCAGGTTTTTCTAATATCATTCTTAAAATTTGTAAATATATTCATGTAGTAGGATTTTTTTTGAGTTACTGATAATCTTATTTAACATATTGCGGTATACTTTATAGTGATTTTCTGTGATAGCACCTACTTTATAATCTTTATATAGGTTATTCTTAGTTTTAATAGACTTGATAACAGCTGCTGTTATCCATGGGTTGTGCAGTCTTTTTACAGAAATATACTTAGTTCTTAACGGAAAACTATCAATGTATTATTCATTGATATTAGTAAGAAATGTACTGAAATTGTTATTTACATTTTCCAAAGTTAAAAGAACATTCCAATCTATATTATTAAGTTTATGGGAAAAAAGTTGTTTAAATTGAGGAGTCATATGTCTGAATTCAATTTTGGTTGGTTTTTCGTTTGTTAATGGAATGGAAATATTCAAGAATATTGGTAAATGGTCTGAAATGGGGAAATGTATTATACCTGAGGTAAATTCTTTAGTGAAATTAGTAAATATATGATCAAGGAGAGATGGTTCAGACAAATTCAAGCTATCTGAAAACCTAGTTGGTCTAGCAATGTGGGGAATTAAATTTAAAGCTTGGATATTAGCAAGAAAATTGTTGGTTGGCAAGTGTGTAGTGTGTTCTAATAGATTTATATTGAAGTCTCCTATAAGTACAATATTGTTGTTTCCTGCCTTGTCCTGTAATAACATATCAAGTGTGTTAGAAAATTCCTTTACCGCAATGTGTTTACTGTTTGGTCTATAGACAGCACAAACTAAGAAATTAAATGTGTGAGTGATTATTTTAACGGTGTTGATTTCTATTTGTTCATTAGCAAAGGTTAATTCTTCAATTTGTTCAGAGTTTAACAAGTCTGAAATATATACAGAAACTCCACCTCGTGCCCGTGTATTTCTAACAAAATGGTAAGAGCGATAGCCTGTAATTTCATGGAGGTGTTTGTTGTTGTCAGTCAGCCAAGTTTCAGTCACTGTTAATACATCAGGAGGAGAGTAAAGGCTTTTGAGAAATTATTGAATGTTATCAGAGTTTTTAGATAAAGATCTAGAATTTATATGCATTATAGTGAATTTGCTCAAATTCTGAGATGAAATAGAATTGTTGTAAGTAGAGATGTCATAATATTTTGAAAGGGCGTTGATGTCTATGTGTCCATACATTTGGTTGATAATGTCCATTGTTATATTATCATCTGTAGTGTGATCATCTTCGAGATCATTGAATAAAGTATGGTAGAGATTGGACATACCTGGGAAAAAAAAAAAAAATAAATAAACAAGGCAAAATAATAGTAAGAAGAATGTAGAAAAAAAAAAAAGGGAATGCAGTTGGTATAACTGCACCGGGTGCGAAAGCATACGCAAGAACGCACTCACTCGTAAATCATATTAGAAAGATGTTCACTAACAGTTCTGCATAAAACAAAACAAAAAAACAAACAAAATAGAAACGGGAATAGTAGTAGTAGTAGTACTGTTGGTAGTAGTAGTAATAGTAGTAGTAGTAGTAGTAGTAGTAGTAGTATTAGTATTAGTAGTGGTAATAATAGTAGTAGTAGAAGTAGTAATTAAGTAGAAGTAGTAATAGTAGTAGTATAAATAGTAGTAGTAGTAGTAGTAGTAGTAGTAGTAATATTAACAGTAGTAGTAGTAGTAGTAGTAGTAGTAATAGTAGTAATAGTAGTAGTAGTAGTAGTAGTAGTAGTAGTAGTAGTAGCAGTAGCAGTAGCAGTAGTAGTAGTAATAGTAATAATAATAGTAATAGTAATAGCAATAGTAATAATAATAGTAGTAGTAGTAGTAGTAGTAGTAATAGTAAATAGTAGTAGTAGTATTATAACATTTACTGATTATAACGTAATAGCAATTTAAAGTAGTGTTGGTAAAGTTGTGATGATATAAATACTATAACAATAACAGTAATAAGAGCTGCAATAATAATAATCATGTTTGCATAATAACATTAATAATATTAATTAATTAATTAATTAATAAATAATAATCATATCAGAACCTAATAATCATTAACACTAATGATAAGTAATGACAGTAATAGCGATACTAATAAACTTATGTCAGTTGCAATAACTATAGTACTAGTAGTAACATAAGTGATAATAATAATAGAAATATTATTAATAACAGTAATAATAATAATAATAATAATAATTATTATTATTATAATTATAATAATAATAATAATAATAATAATAATAATAATAATCCAATAACAACAAAAAAAAGATAACAATACAATTATATAATTACCATAGTTGGAGAATTGAAAACATCTGATTGTTACCGCAGTAGTATGGTAGTTGTTGTAGCACTGGTAGTAGCTTCATGCGGTGGTTATAACAACAAAAGTTTCTTGTAGACATTTAGAAGTAACAGTTGTTTATAGTAGTGGTATCGATACTGGTAGTGGCTTCATGTGGTGGTTATGACAGAATAATTACGATGGTTTAATTTGTAGCAGTAGTGTTTTGTAGAAAAGTGGCTAAGATGAATAACTGTTTGAAGCGTAGTTGGTGGTTCAGGTTCACTTAGGCTGATGTTATTGTTTGTTGGTAGGAATCCATCATCAGCGGGTATTTCTCTAAAAAGAGGCCGAGCGCTGCCGCCGGGGACGGGGTACCTCGTCCCCCACAGGGCTACCCGTTTTAAAAGGGCTGCCTTTTAAAACGGGTAGCCCTGTGGGGGACGAGGTACCCCGTCCCCGGCGGCAGCGCTCGGCCCCTTTTGCCAATCCGGTAGGCGGTTTACCCGTGGCCCCCGATGCCATGATCATTAAATACAATAATATATGGATAAATCAAATTTAAAAACTCCCCCTCGAGTGATATCTGACCAGTCCCTCGAGGCCTCTGCTGCTGGTCGCCCCCTACCTGACACCTCTGCTTGCCCAATGGACCTGGTCTCGACCTCTCTACCTGCTCCTCAGACCATTCCACCTTCTACTCTCCCTTGTACCCCTACCCCCTCCACAACTTTTCCATCCTATGCCCCACCTCCAACATCTTCTCTCTCTCCTACTACCACCACCCCACCCCCCACAGGGTTCGGTCCTCATTACTCCTCATCCTCCTCTACCACTACCACAGCCTCTATTCGAACTCCTGTAGTCTCCTCACTTCACCTGCCCCCTGCTCCTCCTTCTACCGTCCCTATTTCCAGCACCCCTTCTACTACCTCTCTTCCCTCCCCTACGTCTACCGCTCTCCCGACTCTCTCTTCCACTCCTACCACCCCTTCAGCCTCCCTCCCCGTCATATCTACATCTTCCTATATTACCACCTTAGCCCCTTATGTTCCCTCTTCATCAAAGAAGACTACGGCACAGCCCCGGACTGGCTCCTCTCGTGACGTGTCTCACCCTTCTGCCTATGACCTCTTCTTCGCCCCTGCCCGCTGGGATCGTTTTTTCATTATTCCCCCCTCCGCTCCCTTTGCTGAGAATACCCTCCTCTTCCAACGTTGCCTACAGGAACAAGTAGGCAAGGTTCATTTCCAAACCCGACCTGATCGTTCACGCCTGGTACGCGTGGAGTCTGAGGCTCAGTCTCAGGCCATGGCCAACTTATTGGCTCCATCCGGTACCCGCATCCATGCAACCCCTGACGACCGTCTAAACACATGCACTGGCACTGTCGTAATTTCACCACAAGACTGCCCAATAGACGACAAGGAATGGTCAGATTGTCACACTGACCTATTAGATCTACTCAGCGAGTACGACGCTGTAATCGTTCGCTGCTACACCTTGTCCCCCCGAGGTCGCCAGAGAAACCCCACCAATGTTGCACGGATATCCTTTAAACGCCACGAACTCCCTACCCATGTCTACGTTGGGGGCGTCATGCTCCCAGTCCGGCCTTACGTTCCTCCACCTCGCCAGTGCCGAAACTGTTGGCGTTTTGGCCATCCAGAAAAACACTGCCGCTCCACTCTCCGCTGCCCTTTATGTGGCCTTACCCATACCCGCGATCAATGCCACAACACTACTCACCACTGCTGCAATTGTGGCGCCCCCATAATGTTCACTACCGCGGCTGCCCAACTTACAAGTTTGAGGCTGAAATCGCTGGTATTCGCTTCCGTGACGGTCTCACATTACGTGAGGCTCGTCAGAAAGCCCGTCGCCTAGGCTTCACCCCTTCTCCTCACCATGTTGCTGCCTCCGCCTCTTCCCCTCACCTTCCAGCCACGTCCTCTTCTTCCCGCCCCGATCCTCGGCCTTCCACCCATCCCTCTCCTCTACCTCCTTCCTCCTCCCACTCTCCCTCCCACCCTCCATCCTCCATCTCCTGCTCTAATTCTTTTGCTGTCCTTGACCCTGATACTCCTACCTCCATCACTGTCTGTACCCCTACCCCTTCCTCTCCACGCCCTCAACGCTCCCACTCCAACAAACGACAACACCACTTTGAAACTTTGGTCTCCTCTCCCCCACCAACCCCCTCTCCAGCTCCCGCCTTGATCTCTTCACCCCCTCTCCACCTTGCTAAAAAGACTCGCCCTGCACCTTCCTCGCCCGCTCCTTCCGAGGGTGATAACCTCGATGCCATCATCGAGTACATAAAGAACACAACTCCATTGTCCTCTCCTCCTTCTTCCTCATCTCCTCCCCCGGCTCCTCCTATCCAGGTCGTGGCCTCTATTCACCCACCCCCCAAGCACCTTCCTCCTACCCCGACTCCCCCTTCTCCACCTTCCCCCTCTGCTGTCTCCCCTCCTCAACCCCTCCTCCTGTCCACCTCCCCCCCTCTGCACCCGGCGCTCCGCCATCTCCCCCTTCACCGCTTTACTCTCCCCTCCCCTCCCCGTCTTACCCCGCCTGCTCTTCGGTGCAGCCCCCTTCGTCTGCCCCTCCCCCACCTTCCTCTACTACCCGATCTATCCTCTCTCTTCCCCTACCACCTGGCTACTCCCGCACCGATCTCCTCTCTCAATCTCCCCCCTCTCCCCATACCTCATCCGCTCCTGACCCTCTTCTTTCTTCCTTACCTCTTATGGATATGGACCCCGGTCCTTTACTCCCTGAGAACGCTCCTCCCTCACCTTCACCCATCCCGAGTCTTATCCCCTACTGATTATGTCTGTTCTTCAGTGGAATATTCGTGGTTTTCGTGCCCATCGACAGGATCTTCGTCAACTCATTTCCTCTTATGCCCCCATGGTCCTCTGCCTCCAGGAAACCTTCCTTACTAGCCCGCCCACCCCTATTCCTCAGTACCGCTTTTTTTCCTCCCCACACTCTATCTCTTCTTCTGCTATCCTTCTTCACCAGTCTGTTGCTTCTACCCCTCTTCCTATCCCTACTACACTTCCCTGTACAGTCCTTCGTATCTACCTCCGCCGTTGGATGTCTCTCGTTTCCCTTTACCTTTCCCCTTCCCAGCCTCTTGATCTCGATGCCCTCCGCTCCCTTTTCTCTAACCTCCCTTCCCCCCTCCTTGTGGTTGGTGATTTTAATTGTCGCCACACCCTTTGGGGGGATTCTGTGGTCACCTCTCGTGGCCGCTCTCTCGACCACCTTAAAGACTTTGACCTTACTATCCTTAATACTGCCGCCCCCACACACTTTGATCTCCGCAACCAGACTTTTTCCTGCCTCGACCTCGCCCTCTGTTCCCCTGACCTACTACTAGATCTCCACTGGTCGGTTCTTGACCACAATCCCTGTAGTGATCATTTCCCAGTTCTTCTTTCTCCTACTTCCTACATCCCTCTTCCCAGACCCCCTCGCTGGTGCTTTGGTAGAGCAGACTGGCGTGTTTTTGCCTCACTATCTGCCCTTCGCCTCTCCTCTTCTGATTTTTCCTCCTCTTCTGACATGTTGATCTACTTTATCACGTCTGTTCTCGCTGCTGCTTTTGTCTCCATCCCCCGGACTTCCCGCCCCTTTGCCTCCAAATGTGTTCCCTGGTGGAACCCTGCCTGCACTACTGCCGTTCGCTTGAAACGGGCGGCCTGGAGTAGTTACCGATGTAAACGGGACACTCCCGGCCAGCTCCCGGCCTTTGTTAACTTTAAACGTGCCTCGGCTAGGTTCCGCCGGACCACTAAATTGGCTCAGTCCAACAGTTGGCGTGCTTATGTGTCTACCTTGACTTCCTCTACCCCCATTGTTTCAGTCTGGCGCCGTATTCATAAATTATCAGGTAAACACCCACCTTCCTATGCTCCTGTACTTCGCCTCCCCCAGGGTGATATTGCTGAACCCCTCCAGGTTGCCACAGAACTGGGCTCATTTTTTAGCAGCGTCAGCAGTGGTTCCCATCTTCCTCCTGAGTTTGCTGCCCTTAAGGCGACACGTGAACACACCCCTATTAACTTCACACTCTCTTCTAATACTTCATATAACACCCCCTTCTCCCCCTCTGAACTTACCTCTGCCTTGAAGTGCTGTCGTAACACCTCTGCGGGACCTGATGGTGTTCACTATCAGATGCTCCGCCACCTTCCTACTGTCTCCCTGACCTTCTTACTTACCCTTTATAACCGCGTTTGGCTAACCGGGGATTTCCCACCCCAGTGGCGCAATGCACTTATACTCCCTTTTCTTAAGCCTAACAAGTCTGGTACTCTTCCCCAGGATTATAGACCCATTGCTCTGACTAGCTGTGTCTGCAAGCTACTTGAGCGCATGATCAATCTCCGATTGATGTGGTACCTCGAATCAAAGAACCTTCTCTCCCCCACTCAGTTTGGCTTTCGACGTGCCCGTGGTACAGCGGAACCTCTCGCCCGCTTACAAACATATATTACTTCTGCTTTTGCCCGACGAGAATCTGTCTTAGCTGTTTTCTTTGATCTCGAAAAAGCTTACGACACTACTTGGCGCCATCACATCCTTCACCAGCTGTCCTGTGTCGGTGTCTCTGGCAACATAGGGGTTTTCCTCCATAACTTCCTGCGAAACCGTTCCTTCCGCGTTAGGGTTGCTTCCTCTTGCTCCCCCTCCTTCTGTCAGTACGAGGGTGTGCCCCAGGGCTCGGTCCTGAGTACTACCCTCTTCCTCCTGGCCATTGACGGCATCGTTTCTACCCTCCCGCCTGGTGTCAGGTCCACTCTTTATGTAGACGATTTCGCCATTTATGCCTCGAGCAGCTCCTCCTCCCTTCTCCATCGCCTTCTTCAATCTGCTGTTACTGTCACCTCCTCTTGGGCCACCGACCATGGCTTCCACTTCTCCCCTACAAAGTCTTTCTCTATCTACTTTTCACGGTCCCGTACTGCTTGTCCTCCTCCCCTTCTTCTTTATGGCACCCCTCTTGAATATCGCACATCGGGCAAGTTTCTTGGTCTTATCTTCGACTCTCGCCTTACTTGGCGCCAGCATGTCCTCTCTCTCAAGGATACCGCCTTTCGCCGCCTCCGCCTTCTACAAACCCTCTCCCATGTGTCTTGGGGTGCTGACCGCAAGACTCTACTTTCGCTGCATACTGTACTGGTCTTTTCTGTCCTTGATTATGGCTGCCATGTTTATTCTTCCGCTTCCTCCTCCGTCCTCAGCCTCCTTGACCCTGTTCATCACCTTGGTCTCCGCCTCGCTCTTGGAGCTTTCCGATCCTCCCCTGTGGAGAGCTTATACACTGAAGCCGGCCTCCCTTCTCTTCCCCGTCGCCGGGCCCTCCTTTCCCTCCGCTGTTATGCCCGTTCCCTTCAATTTCCCTCCTCCGCTTTGCGTATCCCTCCTTCTCTCTCTGCAACCTTTGCCACTCGACCTCACTTACCTGTTCCCTTCCCCACCCGTATGCGTGCCCTTCTGTCCCATCCTTCTTCCCCCTCCCTTAATCCGCTTCCATTCTCTGTTTCCTCTACTCCCCCCTGGCTCTCCCCTGACCTCTCCTTTTGCTCCTCTGTCTTCCCTATCTCCCCGAAATCTAATACCCCTTCCTGTGTCTTACGCTCCCATTTCTCGGCTCATTTTCCTACTCATTCTGGTAGCATACACGTTTATACAGATGGCTCCAAGTCTTCTACTGGCTCGGGCTGTGCTGTCCTGTTTCCTGACACTTATTTCCAATACTGCCTCCCTCTTGAAGCCAGTGTTCTTACTACTGAGCTGTTCGCGATTCTTTTTGCCCTCCGCCGCATCTTCCGCCTCACCACTTCTTATACTATTTTTACCGACTCTCGGTCGTCCCTCTCCCTTTTATCTTCCTTTTCCTCTTCACACCCTCTTGTCCGCGACATCCAGGACTGGTTATTCCGCCTTTCTGTCCGTCACAAAACAGTTCGTTTTTGCTGGGTTCCCAGTCATGTTGGAATCCCTGGTAACGATACTGTTGACTCTCTGGCACATGACGCCCTCACCCTTCCTACCTTTTGCACTTCCTCCCTTCCTGTTTCTGATTACTTCCCAGTTTTTCGGACTTTCCTTTATACCCGCTGGCAATCTTTCTGGTCCACCCTTACCTCTAATAAACTCCACGCTGTCAAGCCCTCTGTTTCCCCTTGGTCGTACCCATCTCATCCTACTAGACGCTGGGAGACTGCCCTGGCCCGCTTACGAATTGGTCACACCAGACTCACCCATTCCTACCTGATGTCCCGTTCCCCTCCCCCCGTCTGCCCATCTTGTAGCGTCCTTTCCTCCCTTCCTCATCTCCTCCTTTCATGTCCCATCTTCGCAATCCCTCGTCTTGCAGCCTTCCCCCACCTTTCCTCCCTGTCCCATGCCCCTCGTCTTGCTGACATCCTCGCTGAGTCCCCTTCCTTTTCACTCCCTGCCCTTATATCCTTTCTTCGTACCACTAACGTCCTACATCTAATCTAACCCATACCCGACCCTACCCCCCCACCTAGTCCTGCTACCTAACCCTGCTACCCCAATAGTGCCATATGGCCTTTGTTGCCTGGCACATTTTCCCCCCCCACATTACAATTACAATTACAATTCTCTAAAAAGGACAACAGAGATTTCTCGTCGACAATTATGTGCTTTATGGTAGAATTATGTAATTTCACTATCATTTTACCTTCTTTCGTGTAGCATTGTTGAAACTTGGCTTTGTGAGATTTTCTTATATCCAGAATGGTGTTGAACAGTTTCCTGCGTTTGGATGTGAGACTCTCATTAATGTATAGTTGTGGTTTTAGCTGGATGCAGGCACCAATAAGATCTTGTTTCAACGATCTGTTCACTAGTTTGATGATGATTGGTCTATTTCTTTGTTGTCTCTGTGGACCCAGTCTATGTGTAATGCTAATATCAGACTCCTGTATATTGATCATAAGGGTTTCTTTGATTGTATTCACCACTACACTAGGAGTATGTTCAGTGTTTGTTTCTAGAGGGAGGGAAGGACCACTGAGAATCACGGTGTCTCTGCGTTCGTATTGTTCGACAC
>JAXIVD010008744.1:0-16847 GCA_036785275.1 Cancer borealis | reverse complement strand
CCATTGTTTATAGTCAATGTCTTTTGAGCCAAGCACATCTCATTTATTTTCATATCGCCCACGATTTTCAAAGTAGCCGGGTCGGGGTGGCTCAGTTCAATTATGGAGTCCTAGTGATGCAGTAATATCTTATTTAGCGAAGCGAACCCTAAGGATGAAAATGTTCATTACTTTCTTTAGAGTGCTGGTGAACTCTATACCTATACAAATTATGCGTAAGGTAAGTTTTGGCTCAATTTTTGAAGCTCTGATCTGCTTGTAACAGCTTAGGTTTGGTTAGGTTAGCTTAGCTTAGTTTACCGTTAAGTTAAGTTTGGCTTGGTTTAGCTACCTTTAGTTACGTATGGTTAAATTAGATTCGGTTAGGTTTGATTAGATCTATTAAACTGCAGCTCTGGGAAGGTAATTGCTAACAAAGCTATTTTTTCTTATTAAATTTGATGGTTTTGAATTAATCTTCTTTTTTATCTTACACTTATTAAAGGAGAGAAAAAAAAGCTGCATGGCATGAAAAACAAAACATTAGATTAATAAAACAACATCTTAAACAAATTTTTTTTTTTCAAAAATAGTGAGTGGTTCAAGAAATGAATCTTTACCTTATCAATTACCTTATGCAATTAGCTATCATGGTAATGCATTATTAAAGAAAAAGTTCATATAAATTCTTATCTTTCAGGGTGTAAAAGTCTTAATGTTGATGTTCAAACTCCAATATAGCAGCATCAGTGTTTAGAAATTTTCGATTTGTTGTTCGTGTAAAAATATTTTTTGAACACCAAGAAGTTTCTTCAGTTTTTTTTTCACAAACATCAGACTACCATATATAAGTTTTCAATTGGCAAGTAGTCTACTTGAATAATAATAATGACCTCTAGGGCTCGGCGAAAGACTCCTACTGGGAAACTATGAATTAGTATTGAAATTCCTTTACATAAATATAGTATTTCCCAAATTGTAAGGCCCTGATTACTTCTAAACATAATAAAACTGTCTATAGGACTTAGAATATAGGCTCTATATGTGTCTTAACATAGGATCGTTAGTATTAGTTCACCAAATAGAGGATTTAAATCCTTAGATTTTATTTTGTTGATTATAATATCAACTGTATTTCTCAATTTGCTATAAAAATTTCCTTGCTAATTTTCCATACTACATGGTATCGCTTCTTCTTCCAGCTAGCTTCGTGGGGAAGGAGGGGTGGATGGGGAGGAGAGTCTTCCACTTTGCTCCCCTTTTATCTCTAACATGTAGATTTCTATAGTAATAGAATGTAGTCACATGGAGAGCTCGTCAGTTCCAATAAGAATTTTGCTGCCTGTTCTTCCCTTGTACTCTTCGGCCTTTTCCTCCTTCTTTAGCACTCATTTTTTCCTCTCTCTCTCTCTTCTCTCTCTCTCTTCCTCCTCTCTCCTCTTCTCATCTATCTCTCTCTCTCTCTCATCTCTCTCTCTCATCATCTCTCTCCTCTCTCTCTCTACTCTCATCTCTCTCTCTCCTCTCTCTCTCTCTCTCTCTCTCTCTCTCTCTCTCTCTCTCTCTCTCTCTCTCTCTCTCTCTCTCTCTCTCTCTCCTCTCTCTCTCTCTCTCTCTCTCTCTCTCTCTCTCTCATTATTCAAAATATTTTTATTTAGATATTAATTTATAATAAATGCTTAAGGTAGTTTTTTTATGTGACTATTCTAAAAGCCTTGTAAATGCATTTATGACATACAATAATAAATATATCGTGCTACAATATACACTTATAAATTATATAGTGTATATTGTAGCACGATATATTTATTATTGTATGTATAAATGCATTTACAAGGCTTTTAGAATAGTCACATAAAAATACTAGCTTTTGAATAATAAAAGAGATAATTTCTTTTTTGTGTTTGTTTTTTGTTTACATTTTTACATTTGTACACTTTATTTTACATCAAAGAAATGCATTGTTTATATACACAACATTATCGGCGAGTCTCTCGTGTCACGCCACCTGTAGGCAGAAAGATTCACTCTGGCTGTAGACATGTTCGGTACGTCCAGATGTGGCTGCCGTGAACCTGTTCGACAGCCTTGCTGTCCTGGCTGTGAATGTCCGCTGGTATTGCCTCGAGTGCGAGCGAGGCACTTCCACCAGCTCGTCGCTTGTGAGTGCAGCCCTGGTGCACCTCTTAGCGGGGCAAGGAGTAAATCTCAACAGGCCGAGTTGTAGGACCTCCAGCACCTGGGTCTTGTGGAAGACCACCAAAGCCGACACGTCACGCTGGTGTTCGGTGTTCGAGTGACGTGACGTGTGCAGGCTGCTGCTGCTCATGACTATCCACTAATCGCAGAGCATGTCGCTGCACGGCATCCAGTCTCTGCACCGTGGCCGGACATTTGGCCGAACGGAATTTGCCCTAAATATTTTTTATTAACAGTATTATAAGGTAGAACAGGACTAATTATTGTACATTTGTCTACTATGATTATATTGACAGTAAAATTAAGTAAAATACAGCATTTAAAGATTGTTGGCAATTGCTCTCAGACTACTGTAACCGAAAAAAAAAAATATTGTGCTAATATTAAAACAGTAAAATTCAGTAAAATACAATAAAATCGATGTTCTTAAATATTTAAAGAATGATTAATAAAAAAATTATTGCAGAAAATAACAAAAAAATCAATAAAATACAGTAAGATGTATGTTCTTAAGTATTTAAAGATTGTGCGCAATTGCTCTCAGAAACTCAATTTTTTGATACTCGTCATATTTATCAATGATAGACATGAGCCTAGCATTTAATATCTGATACTTTTTCTTTGATGATCTCAATGCAATCCCTGAATTTACCATCTCGATTGTTAACTCCCAGTTTGATTGGTCTTTCCTTAGCTTTGAAACTAGACGGCAAACAGAAGGGTGGGTGACTGCTATTCTCTGTTCAAACGCTCTGTGCCTTCCCTCTAAAGAGTTTGTAGTCCGTGGAAGACCATGTGCGGTTCCCTCGAAAGTGTTCCACAATCTTAAATCAAATAATGGCCTTCGTCGTCTTCCACGGTGAATAACATCAATCCACGTTGCTTTAAAGTAGCCAAGAAACCCTGACAAAATTTCATCAGTTTCATCATCTAATGATGAAACTAATTCAATGAAGGTGTCAGCAACATCACAAACTGGCACAAATGCCAAAGCTTGAAAAGACTTTACGGTGATTGCATTTCTTGGATCATTATACCAAGTCTGTAGTCCTGAGCGCTGTATTTCTGATTCTGTATTTATTTTCTTATCGTTTTCTAGGTGGAGTGGGCCAATATTAGTTGTGATAACTTTTTTATTACGTACGTAGGTGTAAACTTCCTTGGGGTTGGATTTAGTTTTATTCGCAATATATATTACGAGATCTTTTTTACTTCGTCTAATCATCTTTTTTGTTTCGCGTCTTAGTCTTTCGTATTCTATTTTATCGTTTTCGTTTTGTGATAGTAAATATTTATCATGTGCCCGCTTTTTAAGTAATAATCCAGTCTCAATCTGGCTATTCCACCATTTTGGTTTATTAATATTTTTATTTTTACGTGGACGTCTCTTACAAACGGGAATGCATACTTTAACGGCTTCATTTAAGATGTTATAAAACTTTTCCTACGATCTATTTACATCGGTTTCGTTGTTTACTATGCTCCAATCAGTATCTGCTAAAAGCTTTCTCAGTTTTTAAAAGTTACCTTTGCGATACATGAAGATAAGTTCTTCGCTTACGTTATCTTTGTAAACTTCGAGATTTATGTTAAAAGAGACAATTTTATGGTCGCTGGTACTGAATTCAGGGCCCGTATTAACGTTACTTACAAGACCGTCGTTTGTTGAAAATACAAGATCTAGTATATTATCACCTCTCGTGGGTTTGCTTACGTGCTGACTTAAACCACTCTCTAATAAATTATTTTATAAGTCGTGACCCATATGAGATTTAAGATAATTTTCCCATGAAGTTACAGGAAGATTAAAGTCTCCAAAGATTACGCTTTCAAATGAATTACTTACTTCGATTATCTGGTTGAATAATTTTCTATCGCTATTATTATTGTGTGCTGGTGGTCTATAAATGAGTCCAATAATAATTTTCTTAGAACGTCTTTTCAGTTGTAAAAATATAACATCTACGTTATCTATTTTTTCAGTTTGCAAGACTGTAGGGTTAAAACTGGCTTTCACGTAAAAAAGAACGCCCCCACCTTTTTTATTTTGTAGTTTGCAACTGAATATTGAATAGCTTGGCAAATTATATTCTGCTAAAAAGTCTCTATTTTCTGTGTTAATCCAAGATTCCGATACTGCAATAATGTGAAAATCTTCAGATGCTGCAGGTGCTTCTAAATCTGAGAATTTGTTTCTGAGGCTGCGCGCGTTAAACATGCAAATTTTTAGGCAATTGTTTACGATAGTTTTTCTATACACGGTGTTACTTACGTAGCTGAGGTTGTGCGAGTCTGGATACTGTTTTTTCTTCTGAAATCAGAAACTTTGTCATTAAGTAGCCTGCCTAAACGAGCAGCTCCAACAGGATTGAGGTGCAAGCCATCGTCCTTGAAAAGAAAAGGTTTGTTATAAAAGTCGTCCCAGCAGTTGATAAAGTCGATTCCTTCATCTGTACAAATGGACTTAAGACGGTTATTGGTGCTGAAGGCCCTGTTGAAAAAAGCTGTGGGTGCACTACTTCGTGGAAGGATTCCTGAAAAAATTATTTTATTAGTCTTACATTTGTATCGTCGAATCAGCTTCCTGTATCTCTCCAGCAGTTCCTCGGATCTGGTGTTCATGACGTCATTTGTACCTGCATGGATAATTAAAAGCGTGTTAGTATTTACTTGACTGGTTGCCTCATCAGGCTGCTGTGATGTCATCCAAACGTCCTGGCATTCACAGCCTCTTTCTGTGTGATCGGTTCCTCCCACAAAATTCCGTTAGCTGGTCTCTCACAATAGAATCGCCAATAATTCTCGTCTCATGGTCCTCTTCTTCTTCTTCTTTCATCAGGATTCTAAAACTGTTATAAGTAGAGACAGGTAAGAAAGATTTTTTATTAATTTGTCGTGCACCATTTCTGACAGGAGTGAAAGGTACTTCCCCCTGAATAACGCGTTCAGGTAGACTTGGAACGTCGTTTTGTCTGGCAGCTACAGCGGCGTAACTTGTCGCCTGTTCTGTAGATGGAGACAAGGGAGGTAAAATTCCAACGTTAGCTGTGACGAACTCCTGTAAAATATCAAATTTTTTCTTAAGTTCATCATTTTCCTTCTGTAAAATACACAGACGGCAGACTGTCGAATCTGAAAAGAAATTTTCAGCAAAGCGCCCATCACATACATCGCACTTCGGTGACATAATTAACTGTAGTTGGAGAAAGAATTAACAATGCAAAAAGTTTGGAACAGCTAGACGGATTATCGCTGTCAAAAGAGATATTAGTGAGGATTGTGAGAGATTAAAGGATTAAAATCTTGAAAGGGTCAGGCCAGGTAGAAGGATTATACTAAGCTGAGATCAGGTCAGAGGAGCAGATAGACAAATTAACGCTGAGAAGAGGTAAGCCAAGGATTAAGATCTTGAAAGGTTCGGGCAGGTAGACGGATGAAAATAAAAAGAATTGGTCAGTCAGGTCTGAACTTTCAAGGTCAAATTTTTGAGCAAGGGTGGTGTAGTAATATTACTTTATAGCAACAAAATACAAATATATAAGAAGAAAATTAGTATTTACTGAGGAAATAACACCACAGACACTAAGATTAATTAATAACAATAATGTACGAATGAAGGGGTGTTTAAGGGCTACACAGAATATTAACACATGAGTTATATATGTAGCACTGATGTATGTGTATGTATAGTCGTGTAAAATGTTTAAAATGTAGAGACAGCAAAAGATAGCAAGAGATATCCTAGGAAAATATGAAACTTAGCGTATTGGCTGGGCAGCGGTGGGTCAAGCGGTCAGGTCAAGCGAACAGGAAACACGTCCTTCTCTCACGAGTCACGAGACACGAGTGAAGGAGGAGGAGGTCTGAGGTAGAGTAGCAGGGCTTAAAGCCAAACTGTTTGTCTGAGTGGAGATGGTTCTCACTCAGGTGTTGACAGATGACTTCAGCCACAATATTCTCTGTCTGTCTGGGGTTTTTTTTTTTTCTCTCTCTCTCTCTCTCTCTCTCTCTCTCTCTCTCTCTCTCTCTCTCTCTCTCTCTCTCTCTCTCTCTCTCTCTCTCTCTCTCTCTCTCTCTCTCTCTTTCTTTATTGATACTGCTACAAATTTTCTCAGAGCTTTACAGGATAAAGGTGATATGATTAGTGTGACCTATTCTAAAACCTAACTGAGTCTCATAAGTATATCTTATGATAATATATATTAAACTTATATATAGCTACAATTAATAATAAGTATAATTAGTAAAAAAAAAAAACATAATCTGAAGTGCAATTACAGGTTCCCATTCGTGTCTATCACGCTCACCCTTCAACCACTGGTTCACTAACACTTTAAACGTTTGTACTCCACACACCGCAACACCTAAGTCGTCTGTGAGGCACTAAAAATGTTCCATCACCGGGTGTATACTTGCACAAACTGTCTTTGGTGGTGCCAAGTGTTCGATCGCGGCACCTCAAGGGCAGCAGATGAGGCAGCCACTGAACGCGTGTTCACTTCCACGCGATGCATCGGCTGGCGAAGCTGGGTGAGTGGTGAGGCAGGACATTATTGCACCTTGTATAAGGTAGTGAGCCACGTCCCGGTGATGCTGCAGGTTGTCTAGGGACATCCGGGGCTCACACTCGTATTCCCAGATTATTCTCACCGCTCTTCGCTGTATCGTGTTGAAAGGTGAGAAGTGTGATGGTGCCGCTTCGCCCCAGGCAAGACAAGCATACTCCAGCGAATAACGGATCTGGGCTTTGTACAGCAGCTGTCGTCCTTTGCAGTCCAGAAGCCAAGAGATCTTTCTGAGGGAGGCCAGTTTCCCCGCCGCTGTCCTGGCTAGTTGGGAGATGTAGCTCATGAAGGTCAGCTTACTGTTGTAAGGACTCTCCAGGATGTTTATTTCTTGCTGCAACGACAGGGTAATTCCGTTGAAGTCCAGGTGGGTGCGTGAGTCCGTCCTGGACACCAGCAGCAACTGTGTTTTGTGGGGGGCGAAGATGACATGCAATCTCTGTCCCCATGCCTCCAGGGAGCGAAGGATGGGGTTGAGGTGCTATTGTCGTGAGTCGACACAGAGCTGTTGTTGTACAGTCGATAAACAGAGGGTGCCAAACCAGACCCTTTTGACCATAGCAGATGCGGTCATGAAGGGGAGGAAGAGAAAGCGGGACTGCCGGTGACGGTTGGAAGAACGCACATGAGAAATACGTTGAGTGCCAACAGTTGTAGAAGTAAACTTTATGGAAGTGAAAAGAGACATAACTTTATGAAATTGTTTAGAGATATAGCCTTAAATTTTGAAAGTTAGGAACTCAGACGCTGTGACTGGAGAGAATAGGTAACTGTCAAGATTTTGAAAATAAGAAAGACTGTATTAGAAGGCAGATTGACTCGGACTCACCTCTGAGGAGGCTCACCCAGCTCAGCTCAGAATTGGGCTGATATATTGGGGTAAGTGGAAACTTGTTCTAATGCAGTCTTGAAAGCAGCTAAGATTTGATTTTATGTAGGATTTGTGATTTATTATGTGTTGCTCCGTGATTACTTTATTATGTGTTGCTCCGTGATTATATTTATTATGTGTTGCTCCATGATTATGAATATTTTTGTAAGCTCCTAGAAGAACTACTTATGTGCTTGATTATGTATGTGTTAAAGCAAGAAGGAAGGATGATGTTACTATACAACAGAAGAAGCAAGGAAAGAAATTCGAAGAATTACTTATGTGCCTGATTATATGTGTCAAAGCAAGAAGATAGGATGATGTTATTATATGACAGAAGGAGCAAGGGAAGATTATTTGTTAATTAAATTATAGAAAACGGAAAGATTTTTAATGACAATCATTTAGAAGTTAGTGTTCTGTAATCCCGTGACCAAAGTATAAGTCGATTAACAGAACACGAAAACGTTGCAGTAACGAGCAACGAAATTGGTGGCAGCGGTGGGATTTTATCGCAACATTTATTATATTGCAACATTGCATAAATTGCAACATGCATAAATTGCAACATTGCAGAAATTGTTAGATAGATTTCGCAACATTGTATAAATTGTTAGATGGATTAATAGATTGCAAGTAAATTGAAGACAAAAGAAAAAAAAATTTCTTTGCAATTTCAACCTAATTTGAAATTGTATGATTTTTTGTGACTTACATGAGACGCATTAATCCTGGATTGTTAAAACCAAGCAGTTTTGAAGAAGAAAACAAATATATTGAGGTTCAGAGAATAAAACCACATTAACTTTTGATCTTGTGTTGCAAGAAAACTTTAGAGAAATGGCTCAAGCACAATCACTTGGCAGCACCAACGCCTATTTTAGTAAGGATGATATTGTAGAGGCAATTACAGATAATGAAAGGAAGAATTTTAATATGATTATTATCGGATTACCGTATTTTGTGGAGGCAGTAAACCAAGCCTTATGCACGAGTTGTCATCTGTTACTCGTAGACCGAAAGAGACATTAACTGAACTCTACATCAGAATTGAAGGCATTGTTGAACAGTTAGAATCACTTAAGCCTACAGGCAAGGAAGTTTATAGTGATATGTTTGTTTTCATTATTATAAATGCATTACCCAAAGACTTCTCAAACATTTTAACAGAAACTGATATGAAAATTCCTTTGACTGTCTATAAAAAGGCATTAAAATATGTAGCCTCACATCCAAGCCCTCACCGTACGGATGTTGCAATAAGGAAAGAAATGAGTAAGGGTATTCCAGTAGATTCCATCACCTCACAGGAAACGCCTGTCTATCAGATACCAACAGGAAGAAATGAGACTTCTTGTCAGAGATGTGAAATAATCAGTCACGACACACAACACTGTCGAGCCTCAGATGTCATCGATTTGGTCATCATTCTAAGTGCCGATTCATCTATGGTAGTTATAGGAGCAGTGAATGGAAAATCAGGCCACATGTTTATTTAAGAGAAACTAGGAGATAAAATTGGTAAGGAGCAATAGCATTAATTGATAATGGAGCAGGAGTCTCTATAATAGCTGAATTAGCGAGATCATTAGGAAATATTAAAATAATTAAAGAATTAACCAAAATACAAAACGCAAGTGAAAATGCCACTGCAGGAAAAACAAGATTAACACTAGAAATAGGAGGAAGAAATTATATTCATGAATTAATTATTAATGAAGAAAGAATTAACTTCACAATTGATATTAGGCTGGCATTTTATGAAAAGGTACGATGTGACATTTCAGACTAACCCACTGAAGCTCTATATTGAAAGAAATAACTAAATGCAGTTGAAATACCGTTAGAACATGCACTGCATATACCGAAAGAAAATAAAAACGCCACGAAAAGAGATTATAGAGAATAGTAAATTCAAGTGTTCAGTAGCAGATGCAACAGTATTAGAAGAAGAAGATATAAGTTTTATAGAACTGGAAACTAGTTTAGTGGATTATTATACAGCAATTTTTGAGAAAATATAAGTTTTATTGTACTAGAGACCTGTCTAGTGGATTATGATATAGCTATTTTGAGCCAGTAGTAGGATATGCTGGATCTCATACATTATATCCGGGGATAGAGAAATTAGAATCTGATAGAGAAAATTAAAAATCTAGATTCATATTACAGTATATGAATGTGACTAATGAGAAAATTGAGCGAGAACCAAGGAGAACCTTAGGATTTGTTCCGCCATGTAATAAAGAATATTTGCCAGTTGATCAGTGTGATAATGTGAATACCATAACAGAAAAAAATAAGGAGGAACAACAGAATTGTCTTTTTCAGACAACAGATGACACGTTTCCTGTAAACAGTAATGGAAATAAGATCCTAAAGTGACTTATTATGAAATATCCATCAGTCCTTGCAAACGATGATGATTCTTCAAATGTAATTCCATTTTATTATACTATCAAATTAGAGTTAACCCCTAAGCCTAGAAAGCCATACCCTTTTTCAGTTTGTTTTCATGGAAAAGTAAAAGAACGAATTAAAATAATGGAAAAACACCCTTGGTGCCATGAATAAAAAAAAAAGGGAAATTAAGACTTTGTATAGATTTCAGGATTTTAAATATTCCTGTTATGAATAATTCATATCCCTTACCTAACATAATGCCATAATACACATGTATACTTAGATGACATTATAATTCAAGGTATAGATTTGATGGATAATATAGACAATCTTGAAAGGGTATTCCTTTGACTCCAGGAATCAAAGTTAAAAGTGAATTTAAAGAAATGCACTTTCTTTACAAGTGTAAAATATTTAGGACATATCATCTCCGCAGAGGGATTAAAACTTCAGCCAATATAATAGAAGCAGTAAATAAGATGTTCACACCCAAAACAGTAAAAAAAATTACAGTCATTTTCGGGGTGACTAACTATAGAACATTCATACAAGGTTATGCTGGGATAGCAGCTCCCTTAAATAAACTTACAGAAGGTCACAAGAATGAAAAAAAAATACATAGAATGGAATAATGAAGCTGAAGAAGCAGTTGTAAACTCAAAAGAGTATTGTCGGAGCAAATAACACTTATTTTTTCCTGATTTTGAAAAAACATTTTATCTTACCACGGATGCTTCTAATATTGCAATTGGTAGTGTTCTACGACAAAGGGATGAATATGATAATATGAGACCACTTACGTTTTTTGGCAGAAAATTAAATAAGGCTGAGATTAATTATAGTACTTTTGAAAAAAGCACTAGCATTTGTGTATGGTCTGAAAATAAACAGGACATTATGTCTAAGATTTCCTATAATGATTCACACTGATCACCGACCCCTGGTATAATTATTATCTACCTCTAATACGAACAGTAGAATCGCTAGATGGCAATTTATTAGTAGCTGAATTTGATATTAAAGTGGAATATATCCCCGGTAAGGAAAATAAGGTAGCTGACTGTTACTCTAGATTAAGGCATCACGAGGATAGCCTAGAAGGTAATGATGATTATACTGAGTTATTGGAAGATGAAAATATATGTGTAATAACAGAAGAAAAAGCAGATATGTATCTAGAATGGGATCAGAATAATTATTATGAGATTACAAAATGAAGAAGATGAGTATTATGAATTATTGAAAGAATTATTATGGAATTACAAGATGAAGATGAGTATTATGAATTATTGCAACAATTATTATGAGCTTTCAAGATGAAAATGAGTATTATGAATTATTGAAACAATTATTATGAGATTACAAGATGAAGATGAGTATTATGGATTATTGCAACAATTATTATGAGATTACAAGATGAAGATGAGTATTATGAATTATTGAAACAATTATTATGAGATTACAAGATGAAGATGAGTATTATGGATTATTGCAACAATTATTATGATTTTTCAAGATGAAGATGAGTATTATGGATAATTGAAACAATTATTAAAGGAAGGTTATGATGTCGACACAATTAAGAAAGAGTTAAGTAAGCACAAAAAGGAAGTTGGAAAATTGAATATAGAAGAAATGAATATGGATAATAATATTTTATATAGATTGAGTAAAAATAATTATGGTGAAATGACTAGACAGATTGTAATGCCTTATTCTTATAAACATCAAGCTTTGAAACTGGCACACTCTATGCTATCTGCAGGGCATGGGGGTGTGCAAGTTACATTAGCAAGACGTCAAAAGTTTTCATACTGGTACGGTATGAAAAAGGATGTTGAGAATTATTGCAAAGCATGTCTATATAATCACTTTAAGCGACTGGGGGACGCTCCAGCACCACTAAGAAGTTATCCGAATATACAAATGCTTTTTTGAATGTGTACACATGAATTTATTTGGGCCCATAGGAAATTCATAAAAAATATATAAATATTGTTTAATATTGATTGATGTGCTTACAAGATATTTGATTGCTGAACCGATTAAAACAGACAGTTATAGAAGTAGCTCAAGTATTTTTTGAATCAGTGGTATGTAAGCAAAGAATACCTAAGACTTTGGTTACGGACCAAAGTAAAGAATTTATTAATGAAATATTAAAAGGAGTAGCTAAGTTGTTGCAAATGAAACATATAACAACCACTCCATACCTTCCATAAACAAATGGCGTAATAGAGAGATGGTACTGTATTGAAGATATTATGCACTTTAGTGCAGGATAATGTTAGTATTTGGGATACAATGCTCACTATAGCTATTTTAGCCTATAACACGGCATTTCATAGAAGCCTCCGAGACAGTCCATTTTTCTTAATATATCTTAGGGACTCTTGTTTCCCTTTTGAAATTATGAAAGAAGAGAGAACATGGTTTGATATTGATGATTATAAACAGGAAATGGCAACTAAAGCTAGTAGAGTTTATACAAGAAGCCAACTATATTTAGAGGAAGCTTAAGAATGTTACAAAGAAAGCAAAATAAGAGAGCAAAGATAATAATAATTGAAATAGGAGACAGAATATATGTAAGACAAGTGCCAAGAAAAGGGTTACCGTCAAAACTACAACCAGCCTACAATGGTCCATTCAGAGTGTTGGAAGACGTGAGTGATGTAGTAATAAAAGTAAGAAATATTAGATCCGGTGATATAAAGACATTGCATACAGATAGAGTACGTGTTATACATGAAGATAATATTACACCACATTTAAATCCTAATGTGAAGAGAGTATATCCAGTGCATGACAATGGTGAAACAAGAGAGACAAGAATAAGCCTTCAATCCGTAGATCCATTCCGTTTTTTCTAAGGATACAGATGATAATTCAGTGGATAATGCAGTAAATAATTTAATGGGGAGTGCATTAGAAAATTCAATTGAAGAGGATAAAGAACCTATAGAATATACATAAAAATGTATGTTAGTAATTTATTAGTATATTTCTTTTTAAATAAGTATTGCTGATATCACTCAACCCATTAAAAGAGCTGAAAACCTTACAATCAATATTAGTCGCAATCTTCATAGTGTAAAAGATAATGATTTTATAAGTGATTTAATTATGCGAAGTGATTTAATTATGTGACATGTGTTTGGATTTGATTCGAAGTTTACAGTTACATTTTGCTATGAATGATTACTTGATCCATATTTTAGGTTATAACTTAAATGATTCCAAGAGAAAAAGACATACACGAGGTGCTGTAAATATTATTGGATCAATTGCAAATGCTCACTTTGGTACAGCAACACAAGACCAAATAGATCCCATTAACGAAAAATTGCAATCTCTTAATCAATTTACGGAAGAAGAAAGAAGAGTCCGCAATGTACATTCTCATATTTGAATATTACTCTAGGTGATTTAACAAAATGTACATCAAGCATTAGATACACTGGAAACGACTACGGGTATGACTGAAAAATATTTAATAAATTAAATAATACAATAACTGAATCAAATCAAGAAGTACTTATGTTAGAAACTTTTCTACATGTACAATTAGCTGTAAGTGTTGTCTCTGCGGATCATATAAATTTAAGAATTGGGTTACAGACCATGTTGAAAAACCATGTTTCTCCTCACATTGTAACTAACACTATGTTATTGAAATTATTGGATGATATTTCTGTTAAAACTATTGGTTTATTGTTCCCTCCTGAACCTGAATTTGTAGGTTTACATAGAGCTGCTATTCGCATTGTTCATAAGGCTGCATTAGATGGATTGAGTTTCTACTTACTTATTCCCCTCAGAGGTGATCCCATAGACACTTTTGATGTCTCAAAATGGATTCTTTACCATATCCTATTCCACATACTGATGCTTTCATGTTACATTATATATCAAAGCATTATTTGATTATTAGTGAGTCTAGGACTCATTATTTTTTGATGGATGATTTTAATGTATGTAGGAAATATGACAATTTATTGATTTGTCCACCAACGGGACCAGTTTATAACAGAAATACTAATTTTTGTGAATTAGCATTGTTTCTTGATAAAACAATCTGTATCTAACTGTGTAAAACACAAATTGTTTAGGAGTTTCCACCTATTTTTATCAAATATTTGCAAGGATGGATTTATACAACCAGTAGATAGCAAGCCATACCCTTTCTCACTGCCTCTCCCCTTCACAACATGGGAACATAGATTTCACATGAATGTTACTAATATCACCCTATCCAGCAGTAATAGATTGGAACCTATACCCCTAAACGACTACATTGACCAGCTGCAGCCAATATTGAAGCAACAGGACACTGCCGAGGTACTTCCGGAGTGGACGTGAATGGGTATCACGGTGTTGATTATCCTACTCCTCGTGTTACTTGCTGTTGGACTCAAATGGGAGCGTGATTGCTGGCACGCTTCTCGGTTATCCAAGCAACCGAAAGCCACCCAAGAGTCTCATGAATTGATGCCGGATCCTGCACCGTCAACTTCAGCGGTGTGTCCACATCATAAATGTGCCCGTGGACGTGCACTTTGGAGGTGGGGGTATGTCGTGAGTCGACACAGAGATGTTGTTGTACAGTCGATAAACAGAGGGTGCCAAACCAGATCCTTTTGACCATAGCAGATGCGGTCATGAAGGGGAGGAAGAGAAAGCGGAACTGCCGGTGACGGTTGGAAGAACGCACATGAGAAATACGTTGAGTGCCAGCCGTTGTAGAAGTAAACTTTATGAAAGTGAAAAGAGACATAACTTTATGAAATTGTTTAGAGACATAGCCTTAAATTTTGAAATTTAGGAACTCAGACGCTGTGACTGGAGATAATAGGTAACTGTCAAGATTTTGAAAATAAGAAAGACTGTATTAGAAGGCAGATTGACTCGGACTCACCTCTGAGGAGGTTCACCCAGCTCAGCTCAGAATGGGGCTGAGATATTGGGGTAAGTGGAAACTTGTTCTAATGCAGTCTTGAAAGCAGCTAAGATTTGATTTTATGTAGGATTTGTGATTTATTATGTGTTGCTCCGTGATTACTTTATTATGTGTTGCTCTGTGATTATTTTTATTATGTGTTGCTCCATGATTATGAATATTTTGATAAGCTCCCAGAAGAACTACTTATGTGCTTGATTATGTATGTGTTAAAGCAAGAAAGAAGGATGATGTTACTATACAACAGAAGAAGCAAGGAAATAAATTAGAAGAATTACTTATGTGCCTGATTATATGTGTCAAAGCAAGAAGATAGGATGATGTTATTATATGACAGAAGGAGCAAGAGAAGATTATTTGTTAATTAAAATTATAGAAAACGGAAAGATTTTTAATGACAATCATTTAGAAGTTAGTGTTCTGTAATCCCGCGACCAAAGTATAAGTTGATTAACAGAACACGAAAACGTTGCAATAACGAGCAACGAAATTATGTGGTATGAACTTCCTCCCTCGGCATGAAGGATATTGACACTGATGTCATCGGCGTACGCCCTGGTGCTGGGGATAAGGTTCAATTGGTCATTTATTTTTATGTTCCAAAGCAGCGACTCCACTACGCTGCCTTGTGGCACACCTGCCTCTATTTATGTGGCGAGGACTGCTGACCGTTGTGTACTACTCGCATGTGCCGCACCTGCAGGTAATCACGCAGCAGCTCTAGCAGCGTCCCGCCCACACCGACCGCGCGCAGTCGCTCTATCATGGCGGCGTGCCACACACGATCAAAAGCCCCGGCGATATCTAAGGCTAAGGCACCTGTTGGTCTCCCCTGGTCCAGGGCGTCACTCCACTCGCTGGCCAGCAGAAGGTTGAGATCAGCGGATAAACACCCCTTCCGGAAGCCAAACTGCCTGGCGTTGAGGAGGTGCTGGCTCTCAAGATGGCGAGTCAAGTTTGAGGCGATGATGTCGTCAAGCACTTTTCCCACCACTGACAGCAGGGAGACAGGACGATAATTTGACGGGACCGACCTGCTGCCTTTTTTGTGTAGAGCCACAACGTTGCTGACCTTCCACCTTCGAGGCCATTTGTTGTGCCTCAAGATGGCTTCAAATATCCTGGTGAGGGGGCGTGCTAGCTCATTGGAGCACCTACAGAGTAGACGAGAACTTATCGCGTCAGGTCCGACAGCTTTAGTCTCCACCAGAGCAGAGAGCGAAGCACACACGTCTGCCTCGGTGGTGGTGAGGTCAGTAAGGAACACACCTACCACGACAGGGAGTGAGGTCGGCAGTCTGTTAGGGTGCGAAATAGTCATCTTCTTTGAGAAGTGTTGAACCAGCATGATCACTTTGTCAGGGGTTGTGCAGGCCGTGCTACCATTCTCACTGATAAGTGGAGGAATGGTGGTGTCATTCAACTCCCGTTGATTGCCTTTGATAAGGCCCCACCATTGCTTAGAACACACTTGACCGCCTCTTAATCTCCTCTTTTTATCCTCCACCCACTGTTTCCGGGCCCTGGTTTGTGTTGTCTCCATCTCAGAAGCTGCAAACCTGTGGCGTTCATTATTCCAGCACGTTGAGTTGCGTTTGTAAGTGCGCCAGGCCTGATATTTTTTTCTGTGCAGCCCCTCTCTCTCTCTCTCTCTCTCTCTCTCTCTCTCTCTCTTCTCTCTCTCTCTCTCTCTCCTCTCTCTCTCTGAGCTCTCTCTCTCTCTGAGCTCTCTCTCTCTCTCTCTCCTCTCTCTCTCTCTCTCTCTCTCTCTCTCTCTCTCTCTCTCTCTCTCTCTGCTCTCTGAGCCTCTCTCTCCTCTCTTCTCTCTCTCTCTCTCTCTCCTCTCTCTCTCTCTCTCTCTCTCTCTTCT
>JAXIVD010008743.1:0-7500 GCA_036785275.1 Cancer borealis | reverse complement strand
TGCTGCCACGGCCCATCCCTTACCTACTCCTCCCTCTCCTTATCCATTTTCTGTTCCCTCCATTTTGTGAGCGGCGTGAGATGGTGGTGGTGGTGGTGGTTGTGAGTGTGGTTGACAGGAGGAAGGAAGGGGAGAGAGGAGGTGGGAGTGGTAGTGATGGTGGTGGAGTCGTCCCATCTGGCATGCCAAGATATCGCTCCCTTTCCCTTCCCTCCCCTCACTGACTCCCCTCACTCTGACTCCTCTCCCAGCCGCCACCCCGTCGCCTCCCACTGGACACAGACAGAGGGACACAGCATACTGCCACGTGACATCTTTCCTTAATTAGGTGCCATGTTGTCTTACTGTAAATCATAACATACATGTGGAGGTAATTTAGGTGGACCAGCCAGCCAGACAGTGAGTGAGTCAGTGAGTCAGTGTTTTTTCCTCCCACCTCCACAAACTGCTTGGGATTTTCCGTAAACACATCTTAACCAACTACACACGAGCAGCTTCCTTGCAACGTAAATTATCTTATTTGTAATTGTAGTTGCAGAGAGAGAGAACGAGAGGTTTGGTCCTACGCTTCATAGACTGAGCAAATTTCATTCAGTTCCTCCAAGTGACTTGAGAAGTATCGGATTATGCCGAGAGGCTGAGTGGACATATTTGCAAGCTGTTCTGAATTATTGGAGCTGAGGCTGTCGGGTCCCTGGCGTGGCGGGCGTGGCGACTCTCTCTCTCTCTCTCTCTCTCTCTCTCTCTCTCTCTCTCTCTCTCTCTCTCTCTCTCTCTCTCTCTCTCTCTCTCTCTCTCTCCTGACAGTGAGACATTCAATTATAATTCCAATATTTTCAGGTATTATCATAACTATTATTATTATTATTATTATTATTATACTCATCCCTATGTGATTTTGATGATCCTTGCGAGCGGCATGTAGTTTCCTGAGCCAAGGACAGAGGGGAGACAGGGCGAGGGAAGGCATAGGAGGGGAGTAGGGGTAAGGTAATAGGAGGGAAGGAGAGGGGCAGGGGCCAGGGCCAGGGCCTCGCCACCACGCCTCACTGTGGGAACGCGAGCAGCTGCGGGGTTAGACGCAATCTTTGCCAGAGTTGTTGAGGTTGAATTCTTGTTTACTGTACAGAGAGAGAGAACATTTTTTTTCAAGTAAGACGAGCTCCACATTTTTGTCTTCTTTTTTTCCCCAAATTGCATGCTTGTGCCAGAAGTTTCTCGGGTAAAAATTGGACCTTAGTATTTTTTTTTCTTTTTTAGTCGGAAGTATGTGCAAGGAGTATTAAGTGTTGGTGGGGTACTTTTACTCACTCATAAATATTGTACCAAAGGATGAGGTGACACTTAGAAGGAAAAGAAAAAAGAGAAGCAAAAATAGAGTAGGTTACTATAATATATATATATATATATATATATATATATATATATATATATATATATATATATATATTTATATTTATATATATTTATTTATTTATATGGTTATTTATTTATTTATTTATTTATTTATCATGTTCGTGCTGAAAATATAATCCTTAGAGGAAAGTTAGGAATACCACAATTTTTTTTTTTTTTTTTTAAGTTACGTGTTGCAGAAAGTTGTAACTGGCAGACAGTTGTGTTGCGCGACGACCAGTCTAGTGTAGCCTGCTGGTGTGTAGTGGTGTTCCTGATGCCCCAACTCACAGTGGTAGTGACTAAATATGTAACGCGTTGGAATGATGTAACTTGTACCATGCTGCTGCTATCAGTGCTCTCTCCCTCCGTGTGTGTGTGTGTGTGTGTGTCACAGTATGGCTTCAAGGTTTGGCTGGCTAGTAACAGAACGTAATCAGTTACATCCGTCTCCCCCCAACGAACTACCTCTCGCTCTCTCTCTCTCTCTCTCTCTCTCTCTCTCTCTCTCTCTCTCTCTCTCTCTCTCTCTCTCTCTCTCTCTCTCTCTCTCCGGACTGCTCACACCGTCATCTCGGCTCCGTTGGCGTGGAAAATATGTCCCCCAAAGGATGTCACTCCATCGAGATCAAATTTCACAAGGCAAGAGGTTAGCAGTGATTGAGTCCCAGTGGGGAAGGCAAGCTCGGGGGAGGAGGCGCCTCACACTAGCAAATGGCATGGCTATGGCAATACAGGAGTGCTTGATGACGTGTGTGTGTGTGTGTGTGTGTGTGTAATGGAGTGTAAATGTAGTGGTAATTAGGAACTTCAATTGGTTTACACGCTGCCTATCACAATTCAATTAAATTCTCAGCTAGTATTTAAATGCTTAACATTCCTGTAAACATTCTATTTAGTCTCGTCACATAGAAAGTGGAGCGGAAGATTATGTAACGTAAGGTAATGAACTCACACTGGAAAGAAGGAAGCAAGGCAGGTGCACGGTACTACTACTACAATGAATGTACTGTAAAGCATTGACGCCAGAGGGAGTCTAAGATAACGCTGCTGAACGGGATTAAGATCAAGAGTTGTAAGGTAGATTATTTTTAATTTGATCGTGAGTGAGTTTGAACTGACTTCTCAACTGATTATGGAATTAGTTGGATTAAGTAGAACAAATACTATGTCTCTCTCTCTCTCTCTCTCTCTCTCTCTCTCTCTCTCTCTCTCTCTCTCTCTCTCTCTCTCTCTCTCTCTCTCCAGTCCAGGGAAGAATAATAGAACAAATGAAGTGACCTGAACGGAGGGTATAACTGTGTGCTGTCAGGAGAATGTCTATTGTTCTTATATTGTTATGCTTCAGTGTCTTGATGTACCCTAGATAACACTTCTTTTTTTTATACATAAAGGCAAAAGAAGAGTTGGTCACAATTCATCGTGATATCAAAACCAAACTGAGAAAAACAACTACTTCTATATGTGTACTTTCGGGTTTATGTAGTAGGGGTTGTTTCGTCAGGTTAATTAAGTTTGATTTCAGCTGTGTATGATTGGTAGTGAGGAGGTGGAACAGTGGTGGCGTTGTTCATGGGCGACCACGTGTGTCAGTTACAGTAAGTCGATGCGTTAGTAGCAGGAGACAGTTGGGGTAGACACACACAGTTATCTTATCAAGGCGGCTGGCTCCCTCTCCTCCCCTCCCCCTCAATCCCCAACCGCCAACACATGTATCCTGTCTCCAGATACCTGTACTTCTATTACTCCGACTCTACACTCATTCCCCTGCTCTTTCTTCCCTCTCCCCCTTACCCTAACCACACACACACCCCTAAACCTTGATCAAACGCCTTGTCATCTTTACTCTAGCTTCACCACTTCTCAGTTTGATACCCCTTATCTGTCCTTATCCTCCCTTTGTCCTCCAGCTCTCACCCAGCACCTCAAACCTTACTTGAACTCTTAGATTTGAGTTTTTTATGCGTTCACAGCAACCCTAGTCACCACTGACGAGGCGATGGGTGCGTGGCGGGTGAGGGGAGTCAGGGGTATAGGGTAGGAGAGGAATGGGGTGACGGCAGCAGGCGGGCAGATGCGGGCAGTGAGTCTAGTCTAGGCTGTAGAGTTGAGAGGGAAGAGCAGTAGCCACATTCTCCTCCTCCCACTGTCCCATGTCCTCATCTCCCTCACGCTGCCTCCCCCCTTAGATCCCTTACTCAGCCTTATTCTACAGCCCGGATGTTCCACTCACCAAGCGACAACCAGGCCTTGAGTGGCACAGACAGACAATAGCCTCCACTCTTCCATTCCTTATTTCCCCACTTCACTCCATCACTCCATTCCACTCCATCACAGTAACACTAAGACAAAAGAGGAAAAGACACAGACGTTTACTACAAATCTTACCACAATTCTCTCTCTCTCTCTCTCTCTCTCTCTCTCTCTCTCTCTCTCTCTCTCTCTCTCTCTCTCTCTCTCTCTTTCCTCTCTCTCAAGCGAAGAATGATGCAACCCATCCCTACCTCCTCTACTCCTCCTCTTATGACCTTCCGGCTTGCCCTCCTCCACTTCCTACTCCTTCTCCTCCTTATAGCCCAGGCCCTCCTCCTCCTCCTCCTCCTCCTCCTCCTCCTCCTCCTCCTCCTCCCTTCCTCCTCCTCCTCCTCTTCCTCCTCCTCCTCCTCATGCAGCCAGCGCGGGGGGTCAGGGAAGATTCTTAACCACGCCAGGAATCCGAGTAATAATCCTTAGTGCCATCAGACTACACTTCCAGTCGGCGTAGAGGAGACACTACAACAGACACAAGAGTTTAATAAGACGTTTCAAGATATCTCGTTGATCTTTGGCTTGCTTGGCCACGTCCTTGTCCTTGTCCTTGTCCTTGTCCTCGTCTCTCTCTCTCTCTCTCTCTCTCTCTCTCTCTCTCTCTCTCTCTCTCTCTCTCTCTCTCTCTCTCTCTCTCTCTCTCTCTCTCATAAATGAAAACTTTAAACTTCACCATCCACTGAAACCTCCCACACCATCTCCTCCTCCTCCTCCTCCTCCTCCTCCTCCTCCTCCTCCACGCTATATAAACCTCTAATCCTTCCACCGCTACCTTCCTCCTTCCCAACCCTTTTTCACTCCCTCCCCCAACTCTCCTCCACCCCTCCCCCACCACAATAACACCCACACATGTATCTCAGGTGAATGGCCGTGGGGGGGTGAGAGGGGGTAGGTATTGGATAGCCATTGGCGGCAGAATTATTGGAGTCTTCGGATGCGTCTCTGTAGCAAAGAGTCGCGCGGGCAGCAACGCAACGCCTTCACTTAGTGCGTTTGGGTGAAGATCTTGTTTGAGTGACGTTATAGTATTGTGAAGGAAAGAAAACGTAACTTAACCTAACTTGACCTAACTAAATCTTACCTAACTTGACCTAACCAAATCTTACCTAACTTAACCTACCTAACCTTCCCTCGACGCGTTTTATGAGATCTTGTTTGAGGTGATTTTCTGTATTGAGAAGGACAACAAAGACGATTTATTATTATTATTATTATTATTATTATTATTATTATTATTATTATTATTACTATACTACGGAAGTGAAACAGCGTCAAGAAAGCATTGTCACTGCATTTTCCACCGAGGACTAAATATTCAAGTGACGGGAGAGAAGAAAAGAAAAATGCAAGTAAATTTTTCTTCTGAATCTCTCTCTCTCTCTCTCTCTCTCTCTCTCTCTCTCTCTCTCTCTCTCTCTCTCTCTCTCTCTCTCTCTTTTACCGCGCTGTCGATACATCTTTAGGTGTGGGAGGCATTTTAAGCTGGTGTCGGAACATTTTAAGGCATTGTCACCATATTCTTTACCCAGGAGCTTAATACTATTCCAGCCGCGAGAGGAAAAGATAGATACGTCTTTTACATTATTTAGTATATTTGGAAACATTTTATCTCTAGGGGATTTATTCCAGCTCTTATTTTTTCTTCTTTTTGGATTATTTCTGTCTATCATTCCAAGGTCATTTGTTATTGAAGTTTATTGAAGGTTAGTCTCAATATAGTTTTCAATAAGGTCGTTTTTTCTTTGCCGGCACATTTTTTGAGGATCTTTGTAAAATAATTATCTATGGTCTTTTCTAAGCTGTATTTTTTTTTTTTAAGGCTGTTATCAATACTTTTTTTTTCCTCTCCCTACAAAGTTGAAGCATTTATAAAGCCGCCATTGTATGTATGTATTATTGTATTATCTCCAGCATCTGTTTATTCATTTTTTTACAGGAACAAAGTATTACGTGGCACAAGAGAAAAAAATGGCACAATACCAAACAGCATTCAAAATCAATAGCTCTCTCTCTCTCTCTCTCTCTCTCTCTCTCTCTCTCTCTCTCTCTCTCTCTCTCTCTCTCTCTCTCTCTCCATCCCCCCCGGCTAACAAAATGCTGAAGTTTGGGAAGGAGTGCCAAGCCAAGTTACTTAATGCGAAACGTAAAGTCGAACGCCATCGCCAAGACACTGTTGCCATTAAATGCTGCAGAGGGAGGAGGAGGAGGAGGAGGAGGAGTCACGTTTCACCTAGAACATAGAAGCAATATCGGTGGTGGTGCTGGTCTCTCTCTCTCTCTCTCTCTCTCTCTCTCTCTCTCTCTCTCTCTCTCTCTCTCTCTCTCTCTCTCTCTCCCCCTCCCATCTCAAAACATCCTCATTTGATTCTTTCACAGACGCCGACACACAAGTCCTTTCTCTCTCTCTCTCTCTCTCTCTCTCTCTCTCTCTCTCTCTCTCTCTCTCTCTCTCTCTCTCTCTCTCTCTCTCTCTCTCTCTCTGTTACCTACCTCTACACATAAACAAAAAACACAAACACCTGAAGAAGAAAAAAAAAATGATACATAAAATATCATTCGCCTCGTAAATTCGACAAATAAAGAGAAAGAAAAGAGAGAAAATAAAAAAATAAAAATAAATAAAAAAAATACACACACACGAAGAAAGAATAATGTATGCAAAAATATTCCTGAGGCGTAAATTGTGAAACGGAATCATCTCAATATACCGGAAACCATATTTACGGTTTAATCAAGTCGGTAAATATTCACAAAATCGATATGTCGGTCGGTCCCTTCAGAGGAGTCGCCTGAGTCACTGAGAGTCGCCAAAGTCGAGTACGAGAGAGAGAGAGAGAGAGAGATAGAGATGATGACGTTGTTTTGAGTAGAAGGAAAGGGAAAAACTTGAGAGAGTGGTTACAAAAGTGCTTTCATATCAAAACTCTTCTCTCTCTCTCTCTCTCTCTCTCTCTCTCTCTCTCTCTCTCTCTCTCTCTCTCTCTCTCTCTCTCTCTTTCTCTCTCTCTGACGCAAGCCACCCTGACCCATCTCTTCCAGCGGCAAAAACCTTTCTTGGAGGAGTCTGTGTGAGGACCGCAGGAGCACCCAGGCAGAAGCAGGGCACAGAGGGGAACAAGGGAGGGTTAGAGGGGAGGAGGGAGGGATGAGGAATAGAGGAGAAGGAGGGAGGGATGAATAGAGGAACTGACAAGTCAAGAGGGTTGGAAAAAAAAAAAAAAAAAGGAGGGCGACAGAAAGGTTACCGTGCAAGTATAATTGTGAATAACTCCAGAATGTAAATAAAAGATGACGATGATAATAATAATAATAATAATAGTGATAATAATAAGAGGCCGTTAGAGTTTGTATGGTTTCACACACAAAACAGAGAGAGAGAGAGAGAGAGCAGTAGATAGTGACGTAGGAAGGGAAGAGAGAGAGAGAGAGAGAGAGAGATAAGTACTACCAGAAGATATCTCGGTACAAGCGAGGACACTAACCCACCTACTTCTCTCTCTTCTCTCTCTCTCTCTCTCTCTCTCTCTCTCTCTCTCTCTCTCTCTCTCTCTCTCTCTCTCTCTCTCTCTCTCTCTCTCACCACCACCCTACCTTACTTGGGAGTTCTTGGAGAGTAGTGAGAAGAGCATGGAAGGAGAGGGGCACTTCAAAGGTTCCTCTCCCTCTCCCTTTCCCCTTCCATTCTCTCCCCTCCCTCCCTTGCAGTTGGGGGATGAAATGTGGACCAAAATCGCCTTATTGCCTAAAAATCCGCTCAAGTTGAGTCCCTCCCCCTCTAGTGTGAGCAAAGATGTTGAG
>JAXIVD010008742.1:5000-15000 GCA_036785275.1 Cancer borealis | reverse complement strand
AAAACTCTTCACTGGAGTACCGAAGACACTTTGTTTGAGCTAAGACAAAGTTGATGTCATTATCATCACTAGTTGTTGCCTGTTTATTATTACGAATCACATTTGAGTTTCGTTTTTTCCTTTTTTCCCAATGTTACTTGCTAAAGCCACCTAAAACTTAGGTTTTGTGAAGCATCAATAGTAAATACCACCACCAGCATCTCACTTAGTACATGAACATGACGTCAAGATGATGTAAGGCTGTGAGCCGAAAAAAACAACAAACTTAAACTACAACTTGACCTCTAAGGTCAAAGCTGAAGATAAAAACTATATGTATGTCTTACCTCGACGCGCTCGGCTGCTGAAAGTGTCCTTCTTTTTGAAGGAGGAGAGCCCTGGGGTGGAGACAGTGCGTTTAGGAGTGGTTGAAGGTGGAGGAGGCCGGTACCCTGGGGCGTGGTACCTGGCGGAGCGGGGCCCTGAATGTGTGCCTACTAGCCTTTCCAAGGTGGAGGCCGGGGAGGACACTGTTGTGTGACTGGACGTGGTGACGGACGGAGGAGTTTTGTTAAGTAGAGCAAATTGAGATCGTGGGAGAGAGGCCGTGGAGGCCACTTGGGTGGGATTTGATCGAGGTAGAGTGGTGGACCGCACCTCCGGGGACATGCGATCCTTGCTGGTGTCCGGCATGGACGACCGTCGGGCGTACCGAAAGAAATTCAACTTTTTCGGTTTTTTCTCTTCCTCTTCCTCGGGGCCTGAGGAACCCTGAAGGGAGCCTCGAGACCCGGCATTTAAGGAGCCACGACTAGAGGCCGCCAAGCTGCCTCGGCTACTAGTAGTGAGGGAGCCTCGGCTGGAGGCATTAAGGCGGATGTTTGAGGAACTGCTGCCTATATGTCGGTCGAGTGAGTCTGATGCCTTGAGTGTAGAGTCTGAGTCTAGCTGCTCATAGCTGCTGGAGAACTCCGACGAGCGGACACGGTCAAGTAAGTCTCCCAGCGACTCTGACCTCTCCCCAGTAGCTTTGACTTCTTCTTGATGTATTTTTTCTAGACTCATGTGACTTTTCGCCTTCCTTGTCTCCTGCCTCCGAGCGCTGCGGCGGGCTCGAGGCACACCATGATGTTCTCGTGCATCAAACTTATCTTCGTCGATGGTGACACTCTGCCACACTTCCACTTCGTTGTTGCTGCCTTCAGTCACGAAGTATTGAATATTAGTGACTCCACGTTCCTCTAAACTTCGTTCTGATGAGGTGTTCTGGTGGGGACGCGTGGCATCTGGACGGATCTGGTGACGAGGAGAGTCATGTGAGGCGAACACCGTACGTTGACTCTCCAGAGAAGTGAAGTCTTCAGCTGAGGATCGCTCGCTAATAATGGAGAGTGGTCCATGCCCTAGCCGCTGGCTGCGGGCCTTAGGGGTTCCTGGGTCAGATTCTGGCGACTGCTCAGTGTCAGTGGGGCTGTCTTCAGACTCAAAGCTTGTGCTAGTTAGAGAACTTTTGTCAAGTGATGAGTCTGAGATGGAGTCAACAGATTTGTGTTTCCTTGGGAGGAAAAGTGGAACTTTAGGACTGGAGGTGACGGGATGACCGCCACTCAGGGAATCGTCATCGCCATTCTCGCTGCCGCCAGACACCTCGTGCATGAGTGCCACCAGCCTGTTGCCGATGTGATGCATCACCTTGGCCAGCAGAGGAGGAGAGGCGCCCTGAGACCCAGATCCGATGCTTCCCCGATCACTGTCTGGTTTGAGGCGAGAGATGGAAGACATGAGCCGCTGATAGACAAATACTGTGTCCTTGCTGGAGGGAGACGCATCTTCTGAACTCTCTGAGCGGGTGAGGGAGTGAGCACTATCAGTGTCACTTGGTTCACGACTCAGATCAAATTTTTGAATTATTTGCTGACAAGAAGCAGAAATCTGTTCTTGGAGGTCACTTCTCATCTCAGGATCCGCCTGGTCAAGCAGTGCATAGGCACCCTCCAAGTCACTGCTCGTGTAATCTGAGGAGTCGTAAGAGTCGCTCCATGTGTCCTCCGAACTCAGGTACTCCACGATTTCCTTCACCTGCTCATCGTTGATGCCTGGCACTGTCTTCATCAGATTCGTGAGCTTGGCCTCGAAAGCCAACAGCTGAGGCGGCTTTATCCTCTGTCCCTTGGGAGCCTCACGGTTATTGCTGATCATCGTCTTGAAGAATGCACGCATCTTGTTCATCATCATGTTGGTTTCCTCATCAGAGCTCCAGTTGTTGAAGGAATCTTTACGGCAGATCTTGTTCCTTATCTTGTCGGAACAGAAGGGCGTCAGGTCGACGGAGGAGCCCGTGCTGGACCTGGAAACCTTCCCGTCTCCACTGCTTCGCTCCTCTGTCTCTGATTTATTATTATTGCTGTCGTTGTCGAAGCTGTCACCTTTATTTTCACCGCCTTTGCTCGACGCAAGCTGTGAGCTGTCAGTCCTTTTTGAAGATCCGTCGCCGTCATCAACACTCGAATCAGAAGACGAACGGCCCTTTAGATCCCTTGTGTCCTCAGGCTTGTCCTTCAGTAAGTCGTCAGAGCTACCGATGAATCCACTGTCTCTACTTTGGTATTTCCTGTCCGAGAGATCGCCTTCTTTCTCCATCCTCTCGTCAACTTTCTCTCGGAAGTCCTTATCAAAGTCAATTGTTACACGTTTCGTCACCTTATCTCCATCGTACATCAATGACTTCAGTGCCTCAGCATTCTTCAGATCACAAAGCTCCTCCTTCTGCTCGGCGTCATGTTGTTCTACCACTTTAAGCTCACTTTTATCGCTGTCTGATTTTTTGTCAGAATAATCCCCAGAATTCTTCTTCTTTTTTCTTCTCTTTATTGTGTCAAATTGTCCATCTCCCTTGTCAAAGGCGGTTTCTTCCGACTCAGTGGAAGCCTCATCCTCGCCGCTAATCATCGTTCTATCCACTTCGTCTCCTTCAGAGTGATGAGAGCCGTCGCTGGGGGCTCCGTCGTACCTGTCGCTGGCACTCACCAGGCACCTGTTAGCTAGTCCAGGACGGAACCCTCTCGGTCGCCTCATAACAACTTTTTTCCGTGGCTGTTCTGGGCTGGGAGAACCCTCGGAATCACTACCGACGGAGCCACTTTCGTCCGTATGGAGCTCAGAATCTTCGCCCATGGACCTGATGGAAGGCTGACGCTCAAACATGAATTCCGTTAGAAAATATCTTTCCGATCTTGAAGACGCGAATTCTGCTAGGTCTGTTTCTTCATCATACTTGGAGTCCATGTCAACCCCTTCACTGAAGATAGAGCTCGATGTCTCTGAGAAGGTGTCGCTGTACTCACTCTCTTCGTTGGCGTACTTCTTGGGGTCAGCTGGCCCATTACCTAACCCAAAGTAAAAATATTTTTCTAGCTCTGAAGGGTCAGCTTTCAAAGAATCTTCCTCTCTGGGTTTCCTTTCATAGTCACTCTCCTCGCAGCTTTCCTCAATGATGGTGTGGAGGGTGAAGTCAATGGCTCTGTTGTAGTAACCCCGAAGCTCATCTTCTCTGTCACAGGCTTCATCACCTGAGGATTCGCTATAGTTAGATTCACTGTTTAGAGATTCACCATCCTCTATAGAATCGAATCGACCTTCAACTTCACGATCCATGTAAATGTCTTCCCCGTCAAACTCATCTCCCTCGACAAAACTCTGATTCGTTTCATCAAAAGAGACGTCTTCATCAAACTCACCCTCGTCAGGGAAGGACACTGCCCTATCTCCCTCCTCCCACGAGTCACACTCCTGAGGCTGGGTGATGTAATCCTCCCCAATATCGATGCCATGATGTTCCTCGTACGCCAGTAGGTCTCCCTCGGAGTGGTCTGGGGTCTGGGCGGGGCTGGTTGGACTTGCTGTGTTCGGGGACTCAACAAGCTCTGGCCGCTCAATTTTTCGCCGACGAATCTCTGGTGTTTTATTGAGCCTTCGTGGGGCGTGAGGGGACTCGGTGCCCAAGGTGAGGGTGAAGTAGTTGGCGAGACTCGAGGAGGATTCTGTCGGAGAGCGACGGAATTGTTGCTGTCTTTCACGAGTTGTGAGAATCATGGACTGTAACTCACTCACCTGACTCCTCCTGGCAGGTGATGCACTGCGCGAGGAGTCTGGACTAGTTACGTGTACTGACATGACGTGGCCACGCCGCACGTCACTCGTCACCTCCAGAATGGTCACGTCATTACCATCGTTCTTGATGTTGCGCTCCGTGTTAGATCCGTCAGCGTCAGCATCGAGGTCTTCCCCTGACTCAGCCCCTGACGAGCCTGTCACCACAATGCAGGTGGGCTTGATCTGCACGTCAGAGTCGGTGGAGTCTGACCTGATGTATATCCTGCCCTGTGAGGCCAGCCGATTGCTGTGATCATTCTCATCCCCGACAGACACAATGGACACTAAGTTTCCTTCCTCACTGTTGTCGGAGCACTGTGACTCACTGTCAGCGCCGTGAAGAACCGAGTCAGCTGATGATGGTCCATCTGAGTCACGACCCTTATCGTCGTGATCGTGGCGACGTTGTTGCTGAGCAAATCTGCGTAACTCTGCATGTAATTTTCCGCCTTCCACCACGGTGTCGGCAGAATCACTTGCGTCAGCATCAGACCTGTCGATGTCCGAGGAAGAAGAGACGCCGTCCGAGGAGGAGGACCGTTTGGTGCGCCTTGAGGGCACTAGGGGCGTGTGGCGAGACACAATCTCGGGAGAGCATACTCGCCTCACTGCAAACCTTGTCACTTCCTGCCCCGCGCCTTCACTCCCCACCACGCTGACGGGAATACTAACGCCGTCGTCCTCAAGCTGATTGTTGTGTCCTTCTGTCACGTTGATTTTAACTACGTTGCGAGGGTCGTCCCCTTCTTCCTCACTCTCACCAGCACTCGCGTGGCCAGACTCACTAGATTCCCCTTCACCACTTAACGTTTTCACTTTGGTATCATCACACTCGAGAATATCATCCTGGGGCTGCTCGTTCACGTCATCAGGCGGGGCAGATTCCGACGGCTCTCTGGTAACGACGCTGTCACTATGGGGAGCAACGGGTGACGCGTGCGGGCCCGCGTGCGAGTCATGAGTTACTGCCGTGTGGCCGCTGTTGTTGAGAGTAGAACCGCTGTGTTCCACTTGCTCACTTCCGGTGTCGGCACTCGTGCCAGCAGATTCGGAGCTCTTACCCGACCCTACCACAGTCGTCGCCTTACTTTCAGCATCAGACTCCGGCCCTTCACTTTCTCCAGTGAATTGTTCTTTACTCTCACTTGGGTAACCGGGCACGCTCAAGCCTTGAGGCGGGGCACCCTTTCCCTCTTCCTCCTTTCTCTCCACATCAACTTCTCCCAGATAATCAGTTTTTCCATCAAGTCCTAAGGATGTCTCGGACGACTGTTTATCGTCCTCGGGAGTGGTAGAACTCTCTCCTGAAGGCGAAGCGTCTTGTGCGTTCTCTTTTTTAATGGGTGACTCAGATATTTCTGCCTCACAGCTCAACACAGTTTCTTCCTCTCCTTGAGTGGGAGGGCTTTCAGTAGCTGCGCTCTCAGAGCACGATGGTACATCAGCTGCTACTGTCGATTCCTGACAAGTTGCCGCTGCCTCGGTTGTAACCACAGTCTCCTCGATGTGTGCAGACACCACTGCGGCCACCAACTCATCAAGCTTACATTCACCTTCCCTCGCAGGACTTGTATTTGCCCTTGGAACAGTGTCAGACTGTTGAACTGTTTCAGGTGTCCCAGCTGGTGCCTCGGGGCAGGCAGTGGCCTCGCTCTCCCCCTCCCCCTCACTAGTACTCACTACGTTATTTAAACTCTCCGCGTCGCCCACACTACCACTGTCATCACAATTATTTTCATCACTACACTCTTGAATTTCCTCATTTAAAACAGCCTCCACTACCTCATGTGGATCACACTTTTCTACTACCATTTCACTAGTCCTTCCTGCACACACTTCCTCCTTGACACAGGCTGCGCCGCTGTCACCACCACCCTCTGCCAGCACAGCTGAGGCTTCCCCACTCCCTCCCTCACTCGGGTCCTCCTGGCCGGTCTGCGCACAGCTGCTATCACACTCGCTCTCACTCTCTTTCGTTTCACTAGAATATATTTTAACACTGTCTGTTTTATCCTCTCTATCCTTCAACTCTATATCCTCTGCCGTCTTGGAGACGGAGAAATCCTCCTCGTTCTGCTGTTCTTGTTTAGCTTCCGCTACAATAACAGTGTCGTTCAGTGTGAGATCACAGATTTCTTGATTTATGGCCTCCACCGCCAGTTCTTCCACCACTCTCTCGTCCACCTTCTCTTCGCCGAGACCAACTTCATCCACCACCTCTAGGCTCACGTCAGGGTTCACAGCTTCCACAGGCTGCTCCTCGTCGGTCACTGCACAAGTTGTGGATTCTCTAGGAGATTCTGTGTCAGATTTAGCAAACTCTGAGTCAGATGAAGATGACCTCGTGAGATTGTACTTTTTACTAACATGCTTATCCTCGTCGGTGTCACTGTTACCAGAGGACGAAGAGGAGTCATTGTCTGTTTCTATCGCCTGAACGAGGCCTGGGAGAGTCTCGTCTTCTGCTGTGCTCTGCTCTGCCTCACTTCCGCTGTCCCCGCCCTTACAGGTGATGTTATAGCTCCGAGACACATGCACGTCCTCATCTGTGTCCTCACCTTCACTTGTACTGCTCGAGGGTGACTGCATGTCTTTTTCGAAGCGAAGCAGGAAGGGCGCAGAAGAGGGTGAGGACTGGGGCGCATCCTCCATGTGGATTACTCTTTCAAGGGCGTCGAGATCTCCATTTCCTGCAGGATGGAGCTCCTCCTGACCAAGGGCAACTTGAGGAGGGCGTGCAGCGTTCATAGTTGTGGTAGGGGAGGGCTGGGGCGGTGGTGGTGGTGGCGGGCGTGTGCTGGGCGGTGAGTGCGTGGTGTTGGCTGCTGCTATGCGGGGGGACCAAGACGCCTCCTTCTTCCCCCCTCCTCGGCCGCCATGCTCTCTGCTGCCCTCTGTTCCTAATACACAGATTCCACCATCTTCAAGCTCATTTTTCGCCTTAACTTTACTCCCAACACTTTCCTCACGTTCACTACCGTCTTCTTTGTACTCAAAATCACTCGCAGACTCCCCCCCTAGATCACTACTAACACAGGAACTGTTCCCCGCGAGCCTCTCATCCGTCTCCGAGTCGGACGGGTGCGCGACTGAGGGCTCGCGACTGAGCGTGAGGTGCAGGTGGAAGGTAGGGGGGTGCGGCAGCTGGGGGGAGAGCGGCTTTACCCCCTCTCTCTCCCAGTCCCCTACCCTCCCACCTCTCTCAACACTAACACCACCGTCACCTCCACCTCTGCCGCGGGACGAGGTGTATCCTTGTGGGCTTCGCTGTATATCCTTCGTTATTACTGGCAGCGCAGGAGCCTGTGTGGCGGGAGGACGGCGAGTGGAAGCCCGCAGTGGCCTAGTGGGAGGAGGTGGAGGAGGAGTGTGTTCCTGGAGCTTGGAGGCGGGCTGCTGCTCCTCACAATTAGAGGTTAGCAGAGCTGGGTCTGGGTCAGTTTGTATACATATATCCCGGCTTAACTTGCGCACAGCTGTACCCGCCGCAGCTGGTGCAGCCCATACACTGGCGTCGAGGCCACGAGTCTCTCTGGTTGGTTTGGTTCTCCTCTGATATGATAAGCGAGATAGGGGAGTGGGAGGAGCGTCGGCAGCCGGACGCGGCCTGTGTTGCGTGTAAGGGCGCCCGCGACCAGCCCCGGTGGAGCCTGGGTTGACACCATAGTAATTTTGTATTTCCGTTAAGACTCTTTTGCGATATTCTCGAAGAGCAGGTGAGTCCTGAGGAGTGCCCGCTTCACATGCTTGATCATGGCAAGACAAATCACTCATTGCACGTTCGGCAGGGGTGCGGGTAGAGTTGTTCTGTCTGAACCAACGCCCGCCGGTAATAGCATTGAGAGCAGGTTCTGTAGGATTAAAAGCACCCATCAAAGCTGCCTGAAGAGCTTGGGCCTCTGCCTGAACCGCCTCCGTCTGGAGTAACATGGCGTGAATATCTTTCGTGTCCATGGCACTGAGAGGCATGAGTAAAGGCTGTGGGGGGACAGGGGTGGTGGCTGTGTCGTCTGTCTCAGGACTCTCCGTGCTGACCCCGCTGTCATGTCGCAGGTGGGAAGGAGAACTAGCGGGAGATGGCACTTGCAGCGACAGTTCAGCTTCACTGTCTTCCCCTTCAGACCCACCACCACTCAGGTATTCGCCATCCGTCATGACGCTGGCGTCCACGCGAGCTGGGCTGGTGACGCACGGGGCGGCATCTCTCACCTTCCGCTGCCGGCCCGCCTGAGATTCAAAGTAATCCCAGTCACTTTCATCAATAAAACCAGAGTTGTCAGAGTCATTCACAGCACTCGATACACGTCTCGAAGGTGAACCTGATGTGTCGGAATCTATAGAGGAATTGAGTTCAGAGTCCTTGGAAGAATCTGAGCTGATGAAGACCAACTTGTAGTCATCACTTTCTGGCTGTATTTTTTCGGCATCGAGAACAATGTCGGAGGCAGTGTCTGAGTGGCGCTGTGACGAGGAATTGTCAGAGTGTCGGCCAGAGGATCGGTCATCAAACTCCAGCTTGGTGGTGCCATCACTGGCGTCGCTGGGCGAGCTGGCGCTGCGGCGGTCCTTTGGACGACGCTCCAAGATAACTCTTCGACCAGAATGTGTGGAATCTTTGGAGGGACTAGGCGGAGGCTTGAGCTGTTCGCCCTGCAGTAATGGGTGCTTCTTAGGCATCATATTTTCTACCGTCATCTGTATTCCCTTTTCTAGTTCTTTAACATAGCGAGCAACCTGGCCGGATAAGGAGTCTTTGCAAACCAGTGAAGGGTTATCATCGTCCACCTTGCCTGAACCCACTTGGAAGGACCGGCTTCGTCTCACTCCCGCCTGGTTGTGGGAGGGCTTCTTCGGCCGACCCGTCGTGGCATAGCCTTGAGGGGACAAAAAAAGGTAAGATAACACAACTGTCTTCTGAATGAAAGATGTGAATGCATAAAAGGTTTTGAAAGACTTGAGCAAGTGTGTTTCTTGATGTGCAGGACACAAGATGACTTGCATTAGCATGATGCTTGGCGTGCGAGGATCAGGAGGACTTGAGTTAGTATGATGCTTGGTGTGCAAGGATCAGGAAGCCTTGCGTTAGTATGATGCTTGACGTGCGAGGATCAGGAAGCCTTGAGTTAGTATGATGTTTGGCGTATAAATAATAGGGAGGCTTGAGTTAGTCACATGCTCTTGAAGCAAAAGATTTCTCCGCAGTCAGCCTAAAGGAGTCACATGCAAAACTACAGCGATATGGTATTGTAAACTAAGAAAACACTAAAACCCAAGATGGTTCTCTACACTGTGGGAATGGTGTCACCAAGAAAAGTGTAACAGTAAATACATGCTATTAAGTAAACAGTGGCGGAGAGCAGGCAGGTTAATATAAGATTCATGCATCTGTGTAATGTCTACTACTTGTGGTCAGTGAGAGCAGCAACACTTCAAGTTGAAAGAACTCTTGAGGCTTTATTTGACAGGTAAACACGTCCATTCAAGAGGTTAGTAAGACAAAAAGTTTCATGTTGAAGGAGAGACAAAACAAGACCTTATAAATATCACAGTAACTAACAAGTTTGAGCGCCGTGGATGCCGTCACCTAGGTCAGGTAACTGTGTGACAAAAACCTAATCGCGTCTAGGTCGTGGCAGTACCAGGTCAGGACAAGCACTTCCACCACCAAAGACAAGACGACACACAGAGCCTACGTGGAGGTAACAACCGAAATAAGGAGTCAAGGGAGAATCAGAGACATACATGACTCCCACTAAAACATCTAACTAACATTTTCATCCACAAACAAGAACACCTTATCCCTCAATGCTAAAAAACGTTCAACTTTTCCGCCTCTATCCTGTCCTCCGCCGCTGACCCTTCATCCCTC
>JAXIVD010008741.1:0-16855 GCA_036785275.1 Cancer borealis | reverse complement strand
ATGACAATAATAATTGAAGGTTAATGAATCAAGGAAAGTTAGACATATGCCAAATATAAACTCACATATAACATAATGGAGTACACTGGACTTATTTTAATAACGAAGAGTGTTATATATGTAATAATGTTTTACTTCCTCCAGTGTGTCTACCGTTGATAATGTGTAAGTACAGATTTAACCAAAGATAACTGGTTCATACAACGTTTGCGTATTTAACATTGATATCATTGTTCGTAGTTATTGCAGTCGTTTGATAAGATAATCGTAATACCACGTTTCTCAATCCTTTCCAACTGTGTATTTGTGTTGATGATGTGATAGAGTTGCTGCACATCCCAGCCACATACTTACTAATGAACAGCTGCATCAGGTAAACATTGTGTTGTGTTGTAATTAAACCTGAATTACTCTGCGTGGGATGATATGAAGATACGTCTGTTATCCTTTGATGTAATAGACTTTTTGGTTGCCGTTCCAAGTGAGTTGATTATTAATGTAAACTAATAATAATAGATTTTTTGACCGTATTAATTGTTACATTATACATCGTTAATTCGGGAAAATCCAGCTGGTTTGTCGTGTGTGTGTGTGTGTGTGTGTGTGTGTGTGTGTGTGTGGTGTGTGTGTGTGTGTGTGTGTGTGTGTGTATGTGTGTGTATGTGTGTGTGTGTGTGTGTGTGTGTGTGTGTGTGTGTGTGTGTGTGTGTGTATGTGTGTGTGTGTGTGTGTGTGTGTGTGTGTGTGTGTGTGTGTGTGTCAGGATATAACGTCACATTTGGGGCTGCTTCATTAACTAACATTTTTATTTGAGTTGCATTCCTCTGAAAGCTGGTTATGTATTTTGAATATCAAGTTAGGCTCATTATTGATATTGACTTTTTCGTTAATTGTTTAATGATCAACAAATATATCGTGTAACACAATATTTAGAAGAAAAAAGAACTGTGTAAGGAATATTAATATAGTAATAATAAGATCAATTTTATTTCACCCGAAGGCATAATAATACAAACAGATAAAGTGAGTACATAAGTAAGTTTCCTGTGACACTGTGACACTGTACAAAATATAAGTGTCATTTTCCGAAGCACAGTTACTATACTTAACTCTACGCGTCTTGTTTTGATCAATGAATAAAGTTAGTAATAAGCCGTGAGTGAATAAGTGAATGAGTGAGTGAGGGAGGGAGGGAGGGAGTGAGTGAGTGAGTGAGTGAGTGAGTGAGTGAGTGAGTGAGTGAGTCAGTGAGTCAGTCAACCTTTCATCCTGTGTGTTGCTCCTCATAATTCTCCGCACTCCAGCGTCACCTTTGTCCTTTATAAATGAACAGATGCTTTGGTGTGGTGTGTTCTTTCATTTACGTGTGCTGGGTCTCGTTAAGGCATTTTTTCCGTTTGGTTTATTGCCGTTTTTTTGTGTGTTTGTGTATGACTGAATCGGTCATTGAGCCGAATTTAATCATCGTTTTTTTTTTTTTTTTTTTTTTTTTTTTTTTTTTTTTTTAATACAATTCGTTTCATTTTGTTTGCCTGCGTGCACTTGTGGAATTTATAACTGCTCGTTATTGTATTGATATTGTCGTTATCATTATTATTGTTGTTATTATTATTATTATTGTTATTATTATTATTATTGTTATTATTATTAGTAGTAGTGGTAGTAGTAATAGAAGTTATTGTTCTTGTTGTTGTTATAGTAATGATAATAGTAATAATCGTTGGTACTATCATAATTTTCACCATGTTATCATCATTATCAGCATCTTCATCGTCATCTTCTCCTCTGCCTCCTCCTTCACTAATTACACAACAAACCAGAATTATCATGAAAACAAAAGCTTCACTCGCATAAACAAACAAATTTAAACAACGGAGCAGCCACGTGGGGCAGCTGACTCTATGTGGGAGTATAGAGGAAGACAAAGTCAGGTCAGGATATGAAAACATATTCTTCTTCTCTCTCTCTCTCTCTCTCTGTGTCCTCGTTCCTGCACGCGTTTTCACCCACGACATAACATGTACCGACCAACACCCAAGCCACACGCTTCACCAGCTGTTGGGGGGGGGGGGGGGGGGGCAGGGTCACGGTGGTAATGTGATTAGTGGGGTGAGAAGGGAGCGCTCAATGTATTGTGAGGTGGCGAAACAGGACAAAACGAAGAACATGATGTGTGTGAGGCAGACAGGCCCACCAAGGATGCCTTCCACCATCACCACACACAGCAGCACTAGGCTGTCAAACCTCCACATGCGTCAAGAATGGTGGAATGGAACCGCCATTGAATAACGCATGTGTTGCACAGGTCACAGCGCGTGGTGGTTGCCGCCACTGAACCTCCGCATTTGGAACTGAACAACATGGAGGTGCAGCGGTCGTATCTCCGGTCCCACACATACAATTTGATGTGCAGGATGTAGAAGTCCCACGAGCGTAGGAGCAACCTTACCACCAGCACCAACTGCACCAGCAGGATCACCAGCCCGGGGCACCTGCTAGTCAACAAGGGTACCGTCTCGACCAGCATACGAAGGTGGCTGGGGCCACCGTGTTCGCCACCCACCATCCACTTGGCCTTCGTGTTGCCTGGTGGAGACACGTTCCATCCCGGAGGAGTGTGGAGCCTAGTCGGAGTCCTGGAGCTCCCCAAGGAGCCAAATTTCATCATTTCAGTTGATATCCTCCTATTTATTACGTCCTTTTCAATCGCTGTTTTCCCACCTTCTATCTCCGGCATGATGTGGTGATGTAATTATTTCTATTCATTACGTGGTGTTCACTCTGTCTCCTCGCCTTGTAATCAGACTGAATGAGGCGTCTCCATGGTCACCTTCCGCCAGTTTGAGCCAATCTGAAAGGTGAGCGTGTAGCAGGAGTAGTCCACAACAGTGTTGTACTTGGCGAGGATGGTGGTCCCTATAATGAAGTCGTCGTCGTTCGAAGTGACGGTCTGCAGTGGTTTGGCGTAAAGGTAGTAGCCGTCGCCAATGTCAAGAACGACGCGCTCCGGTGCTGTGCGGTTTTCACTGCCATCTATCAGTAACTTGAGGCGCTTTTCAGACACGTAGATACCATCGGTTCCTGTGTCTACCAGCATCGTCATGGTCTTCCTCTTGCGGCTGTCTGCCAGCCTTACATTCAGCACATCTGCCTCCAAGGGTCGCCGGCTCCTCCTTACCCCTCGCAGCAGCTGCTTTGGCTTGCGTACTAAAACATCGCTTCCTTCTGGCCGGAACACCTGTACCATGCGTCCGCGCCGCAGGTGGTGCGCGTCCAGCACCACGTCCTCTGGGTCGTAATATATTTCCAACCACTCTGGGAAGACTGTGGCGGGAGTCACCACCGACACACCGCTGCCCAGGTTAATGGTGATGCTCTCCAGCTCCACCACCTGCAACTCCTTCACGCCGATCCACAGGCTAATATGCCTGGTGACGGTGGCCTCTTTGCCGGTGATTAAGCCCAAACGCTTGGCCATGCTCCAGAACAGGAAGGTGACATTCGAGCCGGAGTCTAGCTGCACCGAGCACGTGGTGCCGTTCACGCTACCCACAACACAATTGCGGGTGTCGAGGAGCAGGCGCGGGTGAGCTCCGAGGCGCGGCTTCTTCACGGACACTGAGGGAGACTCCAGAACCAGCTGCAGCGTCTCCACCTTCCGCTTTCCTGTACTCACATTGGATGACATGCTTTGTTTTGTTTTGGTTTTGCATGTAGGCTCGAAAACTAATATGACCAAAATATTGAAGTAGATTTTGCATCAGCTTGGATACTAACAGGTGGAGGCAGGTTGGATCTAAACAAGTGAAGTGAGTGAAAGGTGATGAGGTTGGAGGTGGAGGAGAGATGGACTCGCCTCTCCACCAATCATAGGGCTTGCACTTGCCTGGAGGAATTTTTTTTTTTTACTTTTTTGGCTAATTAGCTCGATCGTTAAAAAAAAAAGTATATATATAATTATTTTCTGATCTATATGGAATTCTTTATGCTCACTTAATTACTGATATTTCTTCTCCGTTTTGCTTTTATTACTGGGAGACAATGGGATAGGGAAGGTCGGGGTCTTTTTATGCGTCTGTTAATCTTTCCACCTACATGTTTCCCCCCTCCCTCCCTCCCTCCCATCAATATAACACACATATTCAGTCTAGCTCCTACGCCAACACAATGCACCGTGATCGTGAGGGCGTGGGTGGCATGGCGTGGGCGTGACGTCAATCAATCGTAACTTTTCTCCTCCCCAGTAAGACACACCCACACTTGCTAACCCCGGAGACAGTGCGAGGCAAATGGTGCAACACAAACATGATGAAAGGGCGAGTGCAGTGTAGGATGTAAACAAGGAATAGCTCGAGGGAGTGATGTGTACGTAACTTTCTGCCGCCTGTGTGTGTGTGGGTGTGGGTGTGGATGTGGGTGTGCAGGATATTGGCTGAGTGGTGATGTGTGTGTCTGTAGTCAGTAATAACACCACACACACACACACACACACACACACACACACACACACACACACACACACACACACACACACACACACACATACTCACACACACACACATACTCACACACACTCACACTCTTACGTCTTGCTATATCCTGGTTGAATTGTAGTCTTGTTAGCGTGATTTATACTTTATAAAACACTGATATATAAAAAATGTATAATCAATTTAGTGAAACCTTTGGTGGAGTTTAAAGAAATATATTCAAATAACAATGAGTGAGAGGATGATTGTGAAGTGCAGGTGTACGAACAGTGTGTTGTTTTGTGCCGGTGAATAACCTTTGTAAGCTTAGCATTCCTATCACTTTATAGTCCACGAGGTAAAAAGTCTTCGGGAAAAAACAAGTCCGCTGAAACAAAACTAACCTTTGTGTAAACCAGAAGGCTATTCATTAATGTGTGTGTGTGTGGTGTGTCTATGTAGGTGTGTATGTGTGTAAGTAATAGATAACAGCAGTGACGGGCGTGAGGCGTGTCCAGGTGTGTGCCAGGGTGCAGCGGCAGGTGCTTACACGCCTCGCCTCACCTACTCCCAGGCGCTTGGCAGGGTAAGCCGGCGGGGTGGTGGTGCGTATGTCTGTCTACCCACCTCACTTGTACTTACACCCGCGGCACTGAAACGGGGGAGGGGGGTGGGGAAGGGGTGTGGATAATGATCTTTCACTGAAGACCTGCACTCAAGCTTATAATAAGAACTGAAGATAATGGTAGTCTGTAGTAATAGTAGTAGTACGATGTTGTAGTGGTGGTGGTGGTGTATGTGGTGTCAGTGGCAGCTGTTGTATCCTAACACAACGTTGCAAGGCGGAGTAAAAAGGTTAGTAACGCGCTACACCTTTATTAATGAGTGTAACAGACGAGCCAGACGCTAGTAGGTCGTGTCTCCCCTACACACACACACACACACACACACACGCACACACGCACACACGTACACGCACACGCACACGCACACGCACACGCACACGCACACGCACACGCACACACACACACACACACACACACACACACACACACACACACACACACACGGACGGACGGACGGTTGCCCGCTAGCTGCTGCGTACCTATGGCAAGAGCTTTGAGAGTTGGTAATGAAATGCAAAACAAATTTATACTTCAAGATATACTGTTGTGTTGTGAATCTAGTTAGGCCTCGACTCTAGACTCTCGGCGTTGACACACACTGAAGACAAAGAAACAGACACCAACGATACCATTTACATGCACATTAGATTATTGATTGGATGGTGAGTGTAGTGTGTGGTTGGGAGTCACTATCCATCTCAACTTGTCAAAACCAGAGAATGAGTCGAGCAGGAAAACAATATGTTGCCTTCACCGAGAGAATAACATTGCAGGAAAAACATCGGATATCTCTTTGTAAATAAAACCGTATTGAGGCCACGGAAATCTTTGTTATTGTCTCTTGACTTAAATATAGAGAAAACAAATCTATTACGTGCACTGGCAACACAAATACGTACAATTGTGTACGTGTGGAGAGAGAGAGAGAGAGAGAGAGAGAGAGAGAGAGAGAGAGAGAGAGAGAGAGAGAGAGAGAGAGAGAGAGAGAGAGAGAGATACACGAAGGCAATGCGGTTATAACTAGGTCAACATATACTTAACTCTGTGAAGGATTACTCTTCCTTCAACCATGTGAGGATGTAGCAACAAGCCTGATAATAAGGTGACTCGCTGCTTCACGGAACGGACTCTGGGGTATCGGAAAGCTTCACCGTGGAACTCGAAACCTGGAAACAAATTAAGTAGTTCGAAGCAATGATGGGATGAAACGAAACCGATAAGTGTTGTTGGTTGATGTTCGGTGTTCCGTGAAGCAGCAGTAGCACATTACCCACTGCCATGACACACTACATCCAGGAACACACTAGGAAAAAAAAGTTAAATCATAAATAAAGTTAAATCTTGCAGAAATAAAGGCTCGGTCTGATATCAACTCGCATTCAAAGATGGTTATATATTTTTTTTTTTTCGTGGACTTGTAATCATCATCTAACAAAACGAAAATGTAGATGAGGTTTTTTCCACTTACTTGACGTGATTTGTTCAAGGAGGAAAGTTCTTGAAGATATGATTTGCAGATCGTCTCAAGTCAATACTAGTAAGAGAGCTGTAGTTGTAATGAGTAAACAAGCCAAACAATAGTACTGAATAGTCTTCTTATAAAGGGTTGAGTTGCGTGCTGCGAGCGAGTGCATGGTTCAGATTAGATACAAATTGTTTACTCGTGAAAAGCTGGTCGTAGAGTGTGATTCTGTGGCTCATATTTATAGAAGAAGTGAATTAATGCGAATAAAGTAAGCAACATATGTTTATAGAAGGAAACTTTTGATTGAGTCTTGTTGGAGTTGGGAGTTTGAATGTGGTGTACGGTGTGTGTGTGTGTGTGTGTGTGTGTGTGTGTGTGTGTGTGTGTGTGTGTGTGTGTGTGTGTGTGTGTGTGTGTGTGTGTGTGTGTGTGTGTGTGTGTGTGTGTGTGTGTGTGTGTGTGTGTGTGTGTGTGTGTGTGTGTGTGTGTGTGTGTGTGTGTGTGTGTGTGTGTGTGTGTGTGTGTGTGTGTGTGTGTGTGTGTGTGTGTGTGTGTGTGTGTGTGTGTGTGTGTGTGTTTGCGTGTGTGTTTTAGGGGAGAGGGAGGGAGGGGAATTTCACGCTCATAACGCCTGGCACTAATATGTTCAGGTTGCCAAAAAAAAATTTACAGAAATATGTTTGGTGTGTTTTATGAGCACCAGCTTGACAAGGAAGGATGGTCACGTGTCCTGTTTGTGTGTGTGTGTGTGTGTGTGTGTGTGTGTGTGTGTGTGTGTGTGTGTGTGTGTGTGTGTGTGTGTGTGTGTGACTCACTGGCACTCATTCTATTTTCTACCATTTTCTTTTCTTCCTACGAGAGAATGGTTTGTGTGTATGTGTGTGTGTGTGTGTGTGTGTGTGTGTGTGTGTGTGTGTGTGTGTGTGTGTGTGTGTGTGTGTGTTAGAAGGTGTTTTATGTGTATGTGGAGAGGACGTTCCTGGGTCGGAAAAAAGAAAATAACGGAAAAAATTATTGTCTGTCTTAAAATTGTCCAGCAAATTAGTGAGCAGTAAAACAGTAACAAAGTGTAATATTTCGCTTCCGTAGAATATTGAGTAAAATTAAATGAGAAAAGGAATAAAAATATTAATTCAAAGAAAGATAAATGTTTTCCATGACATCTTCCGTTTATAGTCAGTCCATCACTAGCCTTGTAGCACCTGTATAAAGTTTTAATCTAATGATAACGTAATCTGAGAAGCCTTATTAATAGGGTGGAATTACGCGTCGCTGAGGGAGTTCATACAAAGAGATAGAATAAGACATCAACCTTATAATGACCTAAAAATCCCATCCAGACAGCTTAGTATGTGTGTGTGTGTGTGTGTGTGTGTGTGTGTGTGTGTGTGTGTGTGTGTGTGTGTGGGCGGGCACGGCACTGCAAGATACACTATGCATAATGGAAGATTGCCTTAGGTGGTGATATTATAGAAAGAGAGTAAAAATGTGATATGTTTACTGGAGAGTGTACGTGGGTGTGTGTGTGTGGGTGTGGGTGTGTGTGGGTGTGGCTGGAGGAGGGAGAAAGAAGGATGTTGGTGTTGCAATGTGAATCAACTTTTACCGCATGAATGAAAGAAAGAAATAGTAATAAAATAAAGTGTATTCCTGAATATGATAAATTGATGCAACTTTAAAAAAAAAAAATGGAACCAATGAGATAAACAAGAACATGGAAAGAGAAAGATTAAATTGAAGTGGAGAAATGTGTGTGTGTGTGTGTGTGTGTGTGTGTGTGTGTGTGTGTGTGTGTGTGTGTGTGTGTGTGTGTGTGTGTGTGTGTGTGTGTGTGTGTGTGTGTTAGGTTGGGAGACGATCATTACCTGCCAGACTCACCCCACAGGACGCGAGGTAAGCCAACACGATCCACAGTAATTCATTAAACCCAAACTTTTTAATCCCCCAAAACTTTTTATCGGTCAATTTTTAATGCCTGATGTGAGGTTAATGACGGGATAAATGTGTGCCAACTACACAATGAAAATACATCGTAGTTTTCGAAGTATTAGAGATTATCGGAAACTGATAAAATATGCGAGGGATAATGTATATAAATAGGTTAGTTATCGCTGATGTAACGTAACAGTGTTTGTTATATGACCATACTACATCGCATCGCGCAGGAATTGTTGCATGTCAGAATTATGGAACACGTACAGATACATTATTATGTAGAATATTCAGTTAGATAATTAATGGACTTGAGAAGAAAAAAAAAAGTAGCACTGGTATTGCAGGAGACGTGTGGATGCAAGGGAGAGAACATGCAGCCTCCCGCCAGACATTCACCAGGTGTACCAAGGCTGTTTAACATTAAGAATATCAACAGGTAAATTATAGATCCACAGGAAACACACACACACACACACACACACACACACACACACACACACACACACACACACACACACATACAGGTGACATATTTAAATGAATATGTGTACCTAACCTGTAGTGCAATCCTATTAAATGACTCATACAGCAGAGGAAGGGAACAGCTGCACCAACACACGCTGCTGTGACTCAGGTGCAGGACAGCAGGGGAAGGAAGGATCACGATGGTGTGTCACAGCTGCAAGGGGGAAAGGAGAAGGGGGAGAGCGAGGCATCCACGTGCTGGTCACACAACGCAGACTAAGTTGAATCACCAATATGGATGCCACGAAGAGTGCTTAACTGGTGACTATATTTCTATCTGAACTTAGTGTTTGTCATCCTTCCTTAGGGACTGGGAGGAAAACCTGTGTTGTCGTTGTCTTGGCGGTGAGTTCGAAAACCTCCGTTAGAGTTGGGTATAAATCTGTCGTTTCCTTCAGATTCTTTTCCTTCTCTTTGTGCCTTCGTCCAAAGGTTCCCCTCCTGGCGATCTATTGTTGCCATTGTACACGGTCACTGTTCTTCTAAACCTGCCAATACTGGAGCTCCACACACTTCTTTCTTATCACCTTTTCTCTCTCTCTCTCTCTCTCTCTCACTCTCTCTCTCTCTCTCTCTCTCTCTCTCTCTCTCTCTCTCTCTCTCTCTCTCTCTCTCTCTCTCTCTCTCTCTCTCTCTCTCTCTCTCTCTCTCTCTCTCTCTCTCTCTCTCTCTCTCTCTCTTTCTTTCTTTCTTTTATCCGATAATGATCTCACCCACACACTGTTCTGTCCACTCTCACGCTGATTGCTGCGTTTCTCGGCGTCCTTTCAACGTTGATCTCAGCAGGAATTGCATTGAAAAGCAAATGAGAAAAAATCAGATAAAAATATGTTATTACTTTGAGATGATAATTATGCAAATGTAGCAGCAAGGGCAGGAGTGTGGAGTGGAAGCAGTGGATTTAATCTCAGTTGGTATGAAAACTATCCTTAGTATTTTGAGATGGTGAAAGTGCACACGAGAGCTGCCTTGCCTTAATGACGGTGAACAATGTAATGATAATAATAATAATAATAATCGGTTTAATAAGAATGGTAATGTAATGACTAGAATATACACCATTCAGAAACACAAGGAAGACAATAACATCATCAACATCACTCTATGGCAAAACAATATCACTAAATCACTGAATAATTGTCTTATTAGTCTTTCCTGAGGTGATGATTGGTTGCTACAAAACAAGTGTAGAAGAAAACGAGCTACAGGACATCAGTGAAGGCTTGAGCAGTGAGTGTGACCATCAAGAAGCACAGGGTGAAGGGTGAGAGCGGCGCAAAGTGGTTGTGGGTGAAGAGTTGATCATCACATGTGTCCTGAGTCTTGAAAACATTGGATGTCAGTCAATCGCTGCCACGCATTACATCTGCCATCATAACATTTGAGGCTGAAGTAAAAAATGCAGGTAATACACTTCACCTTCAGTAATTACTCCAGCAGACGTGTTCCCAGCCAGTATAGGTCACGTTCTCGCCTTGACCTTCACCCTCTACGCTGCTGGCTGACTGTGGCTGTGGGTGGGGGGGCTGGGGGCGGCGTGCCTCAGGGTCTTGGCACTTAAGCCTTGCCTACACTTGACAACGTATTAAAAAATCCCACTAAGTACAGTGATGTTATAATACTAAGTGAATAAGAAGCAAGAGTAATTCTCTATTTAAAAACTAATAAAAGATTGGTTAAAGTAGGTAAAGATATGGTTGTAATCTAGTAATATGTTTGAGTGTAAGTAATGTGGCGGCCATTATAACACAGGAAGGTGGCGATACACTCGTTATATGTAATTTATTAACACTTAACACATCAATGACGGGCCAGTGGTCACACAAACCTCACATCACATTGGAGCTGCTGCCAGTAAACATCCACTGATCATAAAGTCGATGTTACGTCATAAAATAACATGTAACACCCAGAATGTGATCAGCCATGATGTCGATTGAGCCTCAAACAGAATAGCACAAAACGAAACAATAACACATCGACCAGAACCAGTGAGTGACAGAACGATGACTGACGTGCAGCACAGACCTTGATGCAGCACGTGACCAAGACGCTGCAGAACAAAGGTGCAGCGGCTGTTACACACACACACACACACACACACACACACACACACACACACACACACACACACACGCACACACGCACACACACACATACACACATACACACACATACACTTACTAAGACACAGATATATTGCACTTTAAAAAACATGGAACAAAGGCTGTAAGAAATATGTACAATGTTATGTGTGACAGAGTGTAACATAACATAAATTGTGCTTCGTATTGATAGACACAAAAGGAACAGAACATTAAAATTCACTAGTGGATTGTGGAATTTAAGGGTGTGTGTGACGGACGCTACCACCACCACCATCACCACCACCACCACTACCACTACCACTACCACTACCTGTACTTTCGTCCTTACTCACTCGGTTAATCGCCTCGTTGTCTGGTCGTGCGTGGTTCGTGGGTGTAATTAATTGTTGGTAGTTCATCAAGGGTGTACTGGGACGCCATCGTGCCCTCCTGTGCTGCCCTGATTAACCAGCTAAACGAGGTAATATAACGAGGTAGTTCAAGGCTAGTAGTTTACGAGGTGATTCGACCAAAAAAAAAGAAAAGAAAATAGGAAGCAAGAAAGAAAGAAAAATAAGGAAAAGGAAAGCAAGAAAAAAGAGGAAAGCGAATAAAATAAAGACAGAAGGAAAGAAAGAAAGAAAATAAGAAATAAAGATTGATAGAGGGATAGAAATAGAGATAAGAAAAAAATTATACACGGAATAAAAAAAAAAGGGGATGAGAGAGAGGGACAGGAAAAGGCTGTCGTTGGGGGGAGGGGGATGAGGTAAGGGTGTTAGGGTGAAGGTGCGGGTTAGGTTAGGGGACGAAGAAGAAAAAAAAAGTGAAGTAAATATGCCAATTAAAGGAGAGACGAACGTAAACAGGTGAAGGAACGCAGGTAATTGTACCAAATTCCATTCCCTTAGCCTTTTTTTTTTTTTATACAAACATACTATTTTTCCCTTTTCTTCCTTACTACTCCTTTTCCTTCCTTGTTTTTTTTTCTCTCGTACACTTCCCTATTTGCCCAACTCCTTTCCCTTCTTCCTCCTCCTCCTCCTCCTCCTCCTCCTCCTCCTCCTCCTCCAACCTCTTCCCATCAGTGCTCGCGTGTGACTTGTTTGTGTGTCATGTGTCTTGTGCTGCTGCGTCTCAGGTGTCGGGAAGAGGAGGAGGAGGAGGAGGAGGGTCGATAGGATGAAGGAGGTAAGAGCAAGGAGGTGAGGGAAGGTAAGATAAAGAGTTGAAGGGACGTAAATAAAGAGAGTGAGAGAGAGAGAGAGAGAGAGAGAGAGAGAGAGAGAGAGAGAGAGAGAGAGAGAGAAAAAAAAAATAATAAGTATTAGAGTGAAAGGAGGAAAATATAAGATTCCAAGGTAAAGATAAAAAAGAGGTTAGAGAAATTACAGGAAGAGAGAGAGAGAGAGAGAGAGAGAGAGAGAGAGAGAGAGAGAGAGAGAGAGAGAGAGAGAGAGAGAGAGAGAGAGAGAGAGAGAGAAGGTGAATGTGGACGTAGGAATATATGAGGTGAAAGGATTAAGAGAGAGGGAGGGAAAGAGGAGAGAGAAAGTAAGGGAAAGTGAAGGAAGAGAAGAGGAAGGGGAATGAATGAGAGGGAAGGGGAGAGGAAGAGATGAAAAAAAAAAAGTCTAAAGGGAAGAGAAGAGAAGATAAGAGATAAAGCTGTTGAACAAAATTATAATAATAATAATAATAATAATAATGATAAATAGTTCGTTGTGTAGCTTCGTAACTTGAGCAGCCTACCTACCTATGCATGTATTTACTGGCCACTAAGAGGAAGGAAAAAGTTGTGAAGCTCCGAGTGCATTAAGGACGGAAGGGAAGGGACGGTCGATGTATTTTGGCCCAAAACTATGACTTACTTTCCACTTCTTTCTATCCTTTTTTAAAATTTTCTTGTTGTTGTCCTTCCTCATTCTCTTCGTCCTTCTTACTTTGTTCTTCTCCTCCTCCTCCTCCTCCTCCTCCTCCTCCTCCTCCTCCTCCTCCTCCTCCTCCTCCCTCCTCCTCCTCCTCCTCCTCCTCCTCCACTGACAAGATCTTCCTACAATCACCTTTAGACCAAAAATGGGATTGAAGCATTTTGTCAATCTGGACCCAGCCACCGAAACCTGTGTATATGTGTGTGTGTGTGTGTGTGTGTGTGTGTGTGTGTGTGTGTATGTGTGTGTGTGTGTGTGTGTGTGTGTGCAATATCAACTTTACAGGTGAGCCACACAGGTATATCATGGAAATCGTCTTTAGATCCAAAGGTCGTCATTCATTCATTTACTTATTCATGTATTCCGATAGTTATTTGTTTTCATGTGTTTTTGTTCCAGCGAGTAGTTTCGTGTGTGTGTGTGTGTGTGTGTGTGTGTGTGTGTGTGTGTGTGTGTGTGTATGTGTGTGTGTGCCTCACTAATCCACACCCACACACCACCACCACCACCACCACTCCTTCACAAACCCTTCCTCCCACCTTCACCCCAACACACATGACCCTTACTATATCTACACACACACGCCCTCACCCTCTCCCTCTTCCTTTAAAAGCGTCACACAGCCCCGCCTCGTCCACTCCTCTCCTCATACATTCAGCCTTGCCTCACCTCCTCACTCACCCTGCCCCGCCCCGCCCCGTCGTGCCAGACCATCAAGTCGCCCAAACCAGGATTGTATGTAACTTACACTCAAGTGGGCGCCATCTTGCCACTCCCCCGCCACGGCTACACAAGGCAGTCCCTCATAACGGCAAGGGTGAAGGAGTACGAAGATGGTGATGATGATGATGGTGATGATAATGAGTAATGACTGTTGTGGTATTGATAATGGTAATGATGGATGATGGTAATAGTAGATAATGAAAACAGATTCTGTAAAGACTTTTATGAACACACACACACACACACACACACACACACACACACACACACACACACACACACACACACACACACATACACACACACACACACACATCATCGTTGTATATTTTGTGTGGCTAATTTCGTGCAGTGGTAGAGGTGGTGGTGGTGGTGGTGATTGTGGTGATGATAGCAGTAATTAAATAAATGGTAGTGGTGGTGATAAGAGTAGTAGTAGTAGTAGTAGTGGTGGTGGTGGTGAGGGTGGTGGTGGTGGTGGTGGTGAGGGAGGAAGTAGAGTTTGGGTGGACTGGTAAATTAGTGGAATGCTCTCAAAGTTGTGAATTCAATCAAACAATTCTCTCTGCCCTTCCCTTCCTCTCTCTCTCTCTCTCTCTCTCTCTCTCTCTCTCTCTCTCTCTCTCTCTCTCTCTCTCTCTCTCTCTCTCTCTCTGTTATCTTCCTACGCCTCCCTGCCCCTCTATTTCCTTGTCTCCTTCGTGCTTCCTTCGTGACCTTAATAATCCACTGTTTCCTTCTTCTCTTTCTCTTTTCCACTTCCTCTCATTCCACTTTTCTTCTTCCTTGACTTCCACTTCCACTTCCATTTCCACTTCCACTCTTCTTCTCCCTCACTCACTCCATCGCTCTTTGCTCTCTATTTCTTTTTCTCTTTTATTTTTTTTCTCTCCCTCTCTGATCCTTTCTCTCATCCTTATTTCGTCTGACCTGACCTAACTCTCTCTCTCTCCTCTCTCTCTCTCTCTCTCTCTCTCTCTCTCTCTCTCTCTCTCTCTCTCTCTCTCTCTCTCTCTCTCTCTCTCTCTCTCTCTCTCTCTCTCTCTCTCTCTCTCTTTCAGCCATCACTCCTCATCCTGCTGTCCCTTCCCCTCCCCTTCCCCCATTCACTCTGCCCCTTCCCTCCTTCATTCTACCCCCCCTTCACTCAGCCGCCCAGACAGGATAACAGACTCGTCCATTAGAGAGATAAAACGACAGCCTAATACGGTCATCCAGAACGCACGTCCCACCTCACATTAGTCATTGTATTAAGAGATAATTATAGACATAGTGGTGTGTATGTATGTAATGGAGGTAGATTTGTATAATAGATGTAGATGTATATGATAGAGGTATATAATAGATGAATAAGTTTATATAATTAGTCAATAGTTGAAGATATAAAACAAAAACATACTAATTTTTTTTATATACATACACACTTGCAGAAGAGGTTAGATACACACGACTGATGGATGGATAGAATACAGACCGACACACACACACACACACACACACACACACACACACACACACACACACACACACACACACACACACACAATTGACTTAGTTTTGAGAGTAGGGCATACATGCATACACACTCACTCACTGACTCACTCACTGGGTAGCGAACATTTTATAAACTCACTGACAAAACAACTGACTGATTGACTGAATAAATGACGGATTGAATAGTTTTTTTTTTTTTTACAAACTGATTGACTAAACATTTGCAAACACACAGACAAACACACATCAACCAAATAGAATAAAAAATAAAACATTCTAACAACACATTACCAAAAAGAAAATAAGGAGAAGAAAGAAAGAAAGAAAAAATAAAAGGAAAATAAAAGACATAACAAACAGAACAGCAAGCAAACAAAGAATCAAAAGGCATACATACGAGAGGACCTACGTACACACACACACACACACACACACACACACACACACACACACACACACACACACACACACACACACACACACACACACACACACACACACACACACACACACACACACACACATATGAAGACACCAAACAACACACCGCGAGTTGACTGTAAGATTTGTTTGGCAAATTTCCTACCGCTCCCTTATTCCAGAGAGAGAGAGAGAGAGAGAGAGAGAGAGAGAGAGAGAGAGAGAGAGAGAGAGAGATGAATCGCAGGAGGGGAAATAGGACTGAGATAGAAAAAAGAAGGAAGGAGAGAAGAGTTGCGGGAGGGAGGAAGGAGAAGACAGATTGCGGGGGGAGGGGGGAGGGAGAATGAATTTAGAGGAAGGGAGGAAGGAGGAAAGCTAAAGGGAGGAGTGAGTAGGAAGAGGAATTGGAGGAGGCAGAATGAGGAGGGAGTGTGGTCTGTAGGGATGAGAGAGAGAGAGAGAGAGAGAGAGAGAGAGAGAGAGAGAGAGAGCAAAATGTACAAATCTTTCACCTTTTTTTCCCCTACAACCTGTACTCATCCTCCTTTTTTATATAATTTGTGATGCTCTTGAGGCGTAGTAGTGATGACTCCCATTTGGTGATGACATGGTAACGTGGTGTGATGACTATAAGATGTGGTAGATGTGATGTGATAGTGGTGAGCAATTCTTGTAGTGATGAAAGCGGTGCATATGGTGGTGACGGTGTGTGGTAGGGTTAGAGGGTAGTGATGAGTACATTATCCCTCCTTCTTCTGGTGGTGATGATGGTGGTGAAGGGCCACGTAAAGAAAGAAACATTCATCTTAAAATTAACTAAATGGAGCGAGAGGAAGGTGCCCCATCCATCAACACCACCCTTAGGACCCCAGCAACACCCCCGAGTCCCCCAGCATCACCTTAGGACCCCTGCAACACCCTCGAGTCCCCCAGCATCACCTTAGGACCCCAGCAACACCCCAGAAACACCTTAGATCATCAGCAACGTCACATACCTGCAATTATAGTTAGAAAAATGTGTGTGTGTGTGTGTGTGTGTGTGTGTGTGTGTGTGTGTGTGTGTGTGTGTGTGTGTGTGTGTGTGTACCTGAAATATTAATTGGGAGGATAAGTGTGCATCTAGATTAATTACCGGGCCAGTCAAGGTGCCCCAAACAAGCACCACCACCACCACCAC
>JAXIVD010008740.1:10000-16857 GCA_036785275.1 Cancer borealis | reverse complement strand
GTACGTAGGTGCGAACATCAAAGACCGCCTAGATCCTCATCCACAGCAAAGGAATACTTTAAGCGATATTGTTAACATGGGGTTAGGTCGTATGCGCCTAGAGGGTTGTTGTGAACACAAGGGAAAGCCTTTGATACACTTTACGTCACTCTGGAGGAGCTGTGAAAATGACGCCAACGAGCTGTGTTTCGATGCTCGTCTTGTTACATGTCCCACTTCAGGCACCATAGTCAACTCCGAGGAATCCTTTTGACCTTGACCAGCACAAGATACTGCCAGTCATGATGGGTTTTTGTAACCTAGCATGTATTTGTACGCAATGGACCGCTACTTACACAAGTCATACACCAGTCGTGTTGCTGTACACAACATTCGTTACACTCTCTATTATCTTCCAAATATTTGGTTAATAATACCACAAAATTGAATTGAATTGAAAGATCACCTAACGATGATAATAGTAATAATGATAACCGCAATATTAATAATTATTATTATTATATTAATATTAATACTATTATTTATAATAAGAACGACACAGTAGAAATGAAGTACCTCTGCCGCCGCCGCAGATATTCCTCAAATTTTCCTGACTTCGAACTTTGACATTAACATTTAGATGATTAATAGAGAAGATATTTTGGGTAGGGAAGAAAGTTGTTGAAGTTTTGCAAAGCTGTGAAGCGTTTTGCCAGTTATTATCTTCTTAGCATCACGTAGGTGTAGGTCGGCGGCCAGCTTCGTGCATGGCACCACGATAACCATGAGGTTATTGTAAATCAATTTTGGGAGAAGGAATGGAAGGCTGAGGAGCTTTTGTGCATGTTGCCATGATATCAGTTTGCTTCAGATCATACATTAATTAGCCATGATGAAATGTATCAACTGGCCTGTGCATCACTGGATAATGGATACAGAGTGTGTAGAGTATAGTAGCAATGAATGTACGTCCTGTGTAGACATGTTGAAAATGTTATCTGTTTATAGTGATGTTTATGAAAGATCCGTGTAACGGTCACCCAAACTAGTAAACAAACTAAAAGTTAATTGGTAGTGTGTGGGACATTTCAATCCAGTCAACAATATTTGAGAACTGAGAAGCGGTTGACGTGAGCACCATCAGTTAGCCACTTGTAATTAAGGAAATTGACAACATTCTCATCTCCAATTATGCTTTTAAGAAGTTTACTAACCAATGCCATTTATTTAGTTTCTTTGTAATTACTGAGTAATTTTCTGATATCTTTTTGCGAAGAATGATATGCTAGCATTTATGCAACCAACGCAGTGAAAGCTGTTTTGCAAAGATTTCATGCACATAGTTTGGAAAAAAAGAATATATATTCTTTTATACACAAAATAAGGCAATTTTTTTTTTGGACTGCCATTCTTACTACTTTAATTTTGATTGACTATATTCAGCCTTAATCTGTGAAATTTGTGTGCCTTTACATAATTAACGTTATTAACATTAACCTTTAAAATTACTATCACTAATATTATCCTATTGTTCTTGCTATTCGAATGACAATGATTTTTCTCTTGTTTATGGTTTTTGACATTACAGCAGCTTCTAATATGACACTTGTTATTTGTATTACCACTCTACTACTTGTTAATGAAGTCTTTGGTTGATATTGGGAGATTTCCACATCATTCTTTGTGTACCTTCCCACCTACTTTCAGGGCTGATTCTAATATTATGATTACAATCATCATCAACCTTTATTAGCCCAAAGCCTCCAAGGCCATTTTCCAATCACCTATATTGGCTGCCTGTCTATTACATTTTACTCCAATAAAACTTCTTATCTTATCTCTCCATTTAGTTTTCTATTTGCCAGGTCATTTTTTCCATCCCTGGGTTGCCATTTTGTTTTTCAAAAAATCCATCTATTATATCTTTGGTGTATAACATGTCTTTTCAACGTGGTAAAAATGTTTTTATCTTTCGTTTCCATAAAATTCCATGAATATTCCTTTCTATCTGTTCATGCTATGCTAAGCATTATTATCATCATTCATCGTTGAGTACTTTGAAGTTTTTGTTTCATGACTTTCGTAAGACTCCAGGTTTCAGATTCATATGTTATAACTGGTACAAAGGAGAACAAAAAGCAACAATCCTACTGGATCTGACGAGTCTGTTCGTACTTATTTAGGTTATTTAGGTTATCTTATACTGCTGTTGCGGGGTTAGGTATTTAAATGCATCAGAGGGGTATTTAAATATCATGCATCATGCGCCATGCGTCCGGCAGCGCGACAAATACACAACGAGCGTATACAGGATAGATAACTCTGTGTTGGGAATTAATATCTTAATTATTTTTGTGACTCCTACCCCCACCACTGTCCCCTTAAAGAGAAAACTTTTTGGTCACTGGTGCTGAATTCTGGGCCAGTATTAACGTTACTTACTAGACTGTGTTTTTTTGAGAATATAAGGTCTAGTATATTGTCACCTCTCGTGGGTTTGTTTACGTGTTGACTTAAACCACTCTCTAACAAGTTATAATAAGTCGTGACCCAAACAAGATTGTAAAGAATTTCTTCATGAATTGACAAAAAGTTTAAAGTCTCCAAAAAATTACGGTTACAAATGAATTACTGCTCGTATAATTTTCTATCGCTATTAATATTGAGTGTTAATTTTGATATATTCAGTACTGCTACATTATCTATTATGTTCAGTTTGTTCTTAAGATTGAAGTGGATTTCATTCTCCTTTTCATCATTCGTGTTTTCCATGTCGATTTCTTACTTCCCTTACGTTAGAAGAGTGTATTCGCAACATTTGAATATTTCTACTGTACAAATCTAACGAGCAGATCACCTATAACATACCGTGTATCTATTCCAATGTATTTTCTTCTTCAAAACTATAATTCATACAGTCGCTACTAAAAAGTGTGCTACAGGAATTTTTTCGTAAGTGGGTGACGATGGCAGATGCAGCATCTAGAAGGGAGTTCATTTTGTCACAGAAGCGTAACGGAGCGTGACGGAACAGGAACATAACAGACTACAAGGAGGAGGAGAAGGCGGAAGAGGAGGAGGAGGAGGAGGAGGAGGAGGAGGAGGAGGAGGAGGAGGAGGAGAGGATAGTAATTACTGGCAGCATCAATAAGCTGGCACCTAATAAACCTACTTAAGGAAGATGAGCGAGGAGCAAGGCAGTATCGAATCGCCTTATTACCTCTGATAACCTTATTACGAGGCGATCGAAGACACAAAAAAAAAACTACAGGTGCGTCTTGCTATAGTGTTGGTGGACATGACATCCACAGGATGGATAGGAGTTAGAGAAGGAGAGAGAGGAGGGAAGGAAGGAAGGATAGGTTGGAGGGAGTAAGAGGTGAGATTTATGAGTCCGAATGACCTGCGAGGGCGTCTTCTTCATCCCCAATTCGCTATGCGTCAGAGCGGTCAAGGACACTAGGATATAGATGAACCTGTATGAAAGAGGAACATACGAGTACTAGGTCTCTCTCTCTCTCTCTCTCTCTCTCTCTCTCTCTCTCTTTCTCTTTCTCTTTCTCTTTCTCTTTCTCTTTCTCTTTCTCTCTCTCTCTCTCTCTCTCTCTCTCTCTCTCTCTCTCTCTCTCTCTCTCTCTCTCTCTCTCTCTCTCTCTCTCTCTCTCTCTCTCTCTTTCTCTCTCTCGCTCTCAGGAAAAGTGAATAGGAGTGATGACAAAAAAATTCCATTCACATCCATGATATACCTGTTAATGATATAAGGTGACAAAAAAATTCACTCATCGCCAGACTCTGCAAAGAATCCAGTAGGAGAAATAGTAACAGGAAATGGAGATCCATGTTTGCGCGGGAGGTGTACTGACACTGCTCTTTTGAAAGAGTTCAAGTCGTAGGCAAGTGGAAAAACAAACAAAGGAAGATAGTTCTAGCGTTTAACAGTGTAAGGGATGAACGATTGGAGATACTAGTTAACTTTCCCATTAGAAAGTTGGACGGAATAGGAATGAAAATAAATAATAAGGCAGCGGGATAAGTGGGGGCAAACAGTTAGCAAGTTCAAAGAGCAGTCAGCATAAAACATTGCGGTAAAAAAAAGATAAAAATGAAACATTGCTTCGGTGACTTAAAGAATCAAGGCATGCAGTCAGCAAGTTCAGAAGAGCAGTCAGCATGAAAATAGCGGTAGAAGATAGATAAAGATGAAACATTGTGGCGGTGACTTAAAGAGTCAAGACAGTCAGTTAGAGGAGGAGAGTTGATTAGGCGAAAAACTTTAGACTCCACCCTGTTTAAAAGAGCTGTATGAGTTGAGCCCCCCCCAGAAATGAGAGCCATACTCCATACATGGGCGGATAAGGCCCCTGTACAGAGAAAGACATTCTTGAGTTTGCGTGATGATAATATTTTTTTCACAAACTCCGTCAGTTAAGGAAACATATCAATTCCATGGAATAAAAAAAAAAATTGATACCCACTCTTGATGGACTAGTTTCCTTAATCAATATGTATTCAATGTAATTCAATGGAGTTTTTCTTATTAGAAAAAGGGGTTGAATATATAGAAGTAAATAAAAAATAAGAAAATAATCGGTTAGAAATCACATTGAGTAGACCTGTGATACCCTTTACGAATTTATTATGTTCCTACAACAGTCATATTTATGGTACAGGAAAGAGGTCCTTGTTTAGATTGTGAATGTCAAAACTTTGATAAGGCTTTCGATCCTATTACACACTAAAAATTAATATGGGGGGTGGAAAATAAAGAAAAACCTATGATCATCTCCTCAAATGTATATAAGACTTTCCAAGCAATAGAGAAATGAGAGCTATATCAAAATGATCATATTCTGATTGAAGAAGTGTACTGAGTGGCGTACACTAGGAGTTTATTCTGTTCCCAATCATATTTCTAACATATGTAAATGACATAGAAGAAGACAGTTACTCGAACAAGTTCAGTGAAGCAAAATATTTACATATCTAGAGCAATATTTTTTTTACATATCCAAAGAGAAGAATCCTAGAAACCAGACGGTTGCCGTGTTCCTAAATCTAAGGAAAAAAGACGGTACCGACAATTGACTACAAAATAAGAATAACGTGCGCACAGGTATCTGAAAAAGAGATTCTAAAGTAATCCTTAATGCTACTTCTCGCCTGATAGAAAAAAAAAAGAAAGAAAAATGCATGCACAGTTGACCTGTGTGAGAGCAGTATTTAAATAGAAAAAATGGGGATATGATCTGAATACCAATAATGACTTACACATACTTAAAGAGAAGAAAGGATCCAAATAACAAACAATGATAATTAGCACCTGTAAGCAGTATATCATGTGATTCCAATCTTAAATTGGTTGTTATGTCATTACTTTAAACCATATAAAAAACATATATAGTTTTTAATATAGAACAATGACGTGTCAATTGTATATATCAAATCGTAGACGTATATATGATATCACAAATTGCATGATAAATCAGTATTAGGAGCAGAAACATGACTTTGCTCAACCCTGTAAAACTGTAATGCGCGCGCGCACACACACACACACACACACACACACACACACACACACACACACACACACACACACACACACAACACAAACACAGACACAGACACAGACACAGATACAGATACAGACACAGACACGCACACACGCACACACACACACACACACACACACACACACACACACACACACACACACACACACACACACATAAACATACACACACATATACACACCAGTCCGCTCCGCCGCCATCACTCTGTATCCGTTATTTCATTAAGCGTCGTTTCTTGGTGGTGGCGCCCAATGGACCGCTACACTGATAGCTCAATAACCTGTGATGGATGGCAATCTGGACCCCCCCCCCCTCCTCACTTTCTCTACCCACCCACCTACCTTTCTTCTTCCTCTTTCTCTTCCTTTCCTTCCTTCACTTCCTCTGTCAGTAAACCGTTCTTACGATACCAATTTTTCTTTTCTTAGGTTTTCACTATTCATTCTTGCGCATTATCTCCATGTTTCATCTCTTTCTGCCTTTCATGTTGACTTTCATGTTACATAGTGATTTTTTTATTATATTTTTTTCAATGCACACACTGGTTGGCAAAGAGTTAAGAGAGAGGGATGAACATTTCGTATTGCTTTCGCATAAAAACTAAAGGGAAAAATGAGCCTGGTTATGTACCTTTTTTTTTTTTTTTTTTTTTTTTTTTTTTTTTTTTTGCCATTTAACTTCTTAACTTGACCTGATGCCTCAAACTTATTGACAAAATAATTTACAGTGACGCTTTTTTTTTTTTAACGGCATTGTATTAACTCTTATTTTAAAGCAGACAGACATGTGATTAATAATTTGCAGTGTGATCTACCATGTTTCCTAGCTGCTCATGGGAGGAAGCAGTACTGTTGACTATGTGTCTACCTGCATGGAATTAATTATATTAATGTAGTCCAGTTCTCTTTCCTACATTCTTTTATATCACAATAATTTTATTCATTTTAAATTCTATGCAGTATTTTTGATATGTTGTGTTTCTTGGAGGAAATTATTTATAGACTGAGCTGAAACGGGCTGAAGACGTGGCTGTAAATGCTAGTCTACCACCTCAGGTCTGATTTTCAATTTAGGTTTTTATTTGAATTTCTTCCTAGTTCACCTTGCCTTTGCTGATCGCTTCTCTTTGTCCTCACTTCTGGCTTACTGATCCAATTATGAATATTTATCCCGCCTTTATTTTTGCATTCTTCCTTTTTTCTTTTTTATTCCTTTTCTTCTCCTTCGATTCATTTCACTTTGCCTCTTCTCTTCCCTCCCTTTCTTTTTTTCGCTTTCTTTTATTTTCTCATCACAGAGGTCTTT
>JAXIVD010008739.1:2500-15000 GCA_036785275.1 Cancer borealis | reverse complement strand
CAGATTTGCGACAAGAGTTTTTTTCCTGAGTATTAGTTTCGTGTAAGGAGATAAAACTTGCGGTGAGTGACCTGGTGTCGCCTCGGCCTTGTGGGAACGATTAATTACGTGTCCTGAAGGAAATCTGGGGTGGAAGTGAAGGAGAGAGACGGCTGCCTCACCTCCTGCTAATGGCTGAGGCAAGACTTAATATTCATGACGAAGGCGTACACTGTGTCGAGGCAGGGGAGGGAAGGGGAGGGAAGGGGAGGCAAGGAAGGAAGGGGAGGGAGGGAGGGTGGGTGGTGCAGCAGTGTGACAGGTCGTGAAATTGCTTTCAAGTTGTCTCCGCTGTCGATATAAAAAAAAAAAATATTGTCAATGAATTAGAAGTGAAATAATAGCCGGGGGAACGAAGCGGCGACACCCCCCCCCCTCCCTCCCTCCACTGACTCCCAGGTGCCAAAAACATTGTAGTTATTCTACAACATCGGTCCTTCACTGAACTATCTAACGGAGGTGACTTACTAACTACATCACTTCCCAACACGTGTTAACATTACTTGATCCATGCCTCGTGTTCATACCGGGTGAGACAAACCAGCGAGGGAAGAGGTCAGGTGACGAGCCAACTATTGATGTCACTCTACACATTGTACAGCCATCAAACAAAGGAATCACCACCATCACAGCGTCACAACACAGCAACACACCAGCAGCAGTAGTGTGCACCAAAACGTGGCTGTCCTCACCTGCACACACTCAGCCTGCAGCAGCGACACATACTTCACAAGACGTGCTCGTTCAGCTCAAAGGATCAACGCGATACAGACGCTGCTGCGCTCCTGCCCAATCCAAGCCTGTGTGTGTTGTTAAGGCAGTCCAGGGTGTGTGTGCGATAAAGCTTGCCACACACCCGCTTCCAAACCACGACAGAAACCAAGGTGAAGTGAACCCAGGTGAAGTGAACCCAGATGAAGTGAACCCAGATGAAGTGAACCCAGGTGAAGTGAACCCAGGTGAAGTGGGGGAAATAACCTGAAGGTGAGGCTGCTTTGCAACAAAGTCGATCCTGAGCCGTGGTGGGCGTTGGTGAGGGAGCAGCCAGGCGATGCCACCCATCAAAGGATCCTTGCACTTACCAAAACTGGCAAACACCTTAATATTTCTAAGGAAAAGAGTGACACATCTCACTAGGATCTGTTGCACCAAAAGGCCGACAGACAACTGCCCTCTGCATTCCTTCAACGTTGCGCCTTGAGCTTAGACATCCTGGTGACCTCTGACGTGGCCGTGAAATGGCACCTCAAGATGAATAACACCAACGTGAGGAAAGCAACAGGACCTGACGATGTGAAGCCATACATCATGAAACACTGCAGACCAACTCTCACCTCATCTCACCAAGTTGTTTCAGCAGTTGTCAGTTTAGGTTTTACAATCACTGGAAACAAAAGAATCGCGTTGATCCACAAAAAGGGCACACACACACACACACACACACACACACACACACACACACACACACACACACACACACACACACACACACACACACACACACACACACACACAGCCTTCAAACCACCTTAGTCTTTATCTTTTCTGCCTCACATTACGTTTCTTGATAAATAAAAAATAAACTTGAGAACTATTTGTTCCATGACCAAGGTCTTCCAAGGCCTGATACGACGCCATGTTTGCCAGCCTGTCCAACCCTTGAAATAGCCTTTACCTGCATGTGGTGCAGGGATTTAGGACGAAGCTACAACACCTTTTCCAACCTGCCTTGCCCTCACTGGCCCTCCCTTGCCGGCAGAAGTTTCAGTGTCGTGGTTGGCAAATACATTTCCGTCAGCTGGTTGGGTGGCGGAGGGTCAGTCTTGGGTTTCTTGTGGAACATCTACTTTATTTGTCTCCTCCACATCCTCCCAGCAATGCGCGTCCTCCTACACACACCACTGTTTCCTCGTCTATAGTGTGTTGCCTCGAGTGGATGAGGGGCAGCGTCGGAGTGAGTCATTATAACAGTGTCTGATAGCAGCAAGAGTGGCACCAGGAAGCCTCCTTGCCTTGGCTGGACAGACTGAAGCATCGGTGACAGGTTGGCTCCCTTTCAATGTTACAAATGCACAGGTGCATCACTGGCCACACCTGACAACACTGTGTACCCTGGAAGTGGGCTCAACACTGCACGAGGACGGTGCTGTCTAACGACTGTTCTGCAGATTCTTCGACCCGCTGCCGCTGTTAGTAACACCTTTCACTACCACATTGATAACACACTGGAGGACACCATATCCAGCCCTTCCATCATTGTGCATTATGTGGCTCGATAAGACTAAGTTTTAAGATAATATAGATCACATCAAAGGAATCTTCAAACACACCTGTAATCATGCATGAAGTATGAAAGAGAGAGAGAGGATGAGAAAGTGAGAAACAAATTGCACACTTCGTCCTTACCTGCGTGCACTGCTTAGCGAGGGCGAGCACCTGATACTTCTTAGCGAGGAGTGCCAGCTGCAGTGCCAGGCCGAGGGAAGGTAAAGGTGCAGGGCCGCGGTACATGTGACGCAGCAGCCACAGGAACGCCTCAGGTGGGTCTCCGCTGACCAACACCTGCAGGCCCGGCCCCGCCCCACGGTACAGCGCCGCTTCCAGCACCGGGGAATGCATAGCCAGGACCAAACGGTGGGCCTGGCGGGACGGGAAGGAAGATAATATTGCAGTAGTGTTATGAGGGAGATATGTTAGTAGAGTGAGGTTGGTGAGGCGTGTAGAGATGAGGCACGAGGCGTATACTTACCTGTGAAAGGGTGATGAGGGAAGATTGTGAGAACGAGACAGGTGAGAGGAGGGAGGCCCCGTGAGTGGAAGTAATGAGCTTGTTGAGGTGAAAAGCAGGGTGGAGCAAGGTTGAGGCGGTGCAGAAAGGGCTGGTTAGGGTAAACAGAGTGAGGCTGATATTTAAGATACGAACTAAGGAAAAGATGGAAGGAGTGGAGATAGCAAAGGGGAAAGAAAAATAGGAAAAAAACTGAGAAGATAAAAAAAAAAAGTAAAACACAAGACCTATTACAGCCATAAGGTTACAATTACAGTTACAGGAGTGTGAGGCAGACAGACAGGTGACTCCCAGGTGGGATCAGAGATGTACTTACGACTCCTAGCTCACCTTTACTCGATCCCTTGAGTGGGGAGACAGGTGAGGGAAGAGGCGGAAGAGGAAGGAAGGAAGGGTGGGCGGTGTGGATTAAGGTGAGGCAGGGCAGGGCAGGGAAAGGGAAAGGGAAGGGAAGGGAAGGGAAGGGAAGGGAAGGGAAGGGAAGGGAAAGGAAGGGAAGGAAGGCTTGAGTAGTATGGATTTAGACTGGAGTGAAGGAGAAGGTGGTAGAAGGCCGACATATGGAGTGGGAAGGAGAGGAACAGGAGGAAAATGGAATGTATTTATAACCTTAATGCAACACATACACACAATTCTCTCTCTCTCTCTCTCTCTCTCTCTCTCTCTCTCTCTCTCTCTCTCTCTCTCTCTCTCTCTCTCTCTCTCTCTCTCTCTCTCTCTCTCTCTCTCTCTCTCTCTCTCAAACGCTTGCAAGAATTTAATATAAGGTTGTGTGAGTGTCATCGAACTCGCGTCGCTGAATCCTGAGCCTCTGAACAGCTGGAGGGGGGGGGGGGGTGTTAGGGATGTCAAGGGTATCAGGGGGTCTGGGGGGGTGGAGGGGGAGGGTGTCTGCCAGGTGAGTCACGTGACTTCTGGCTGCCAACGCCCCCCTCCCCCAAGCCTTCCCTCCCTCGTGTCTGAACCGAAAACATGGGAGTGAATATTTTTACTTCTTTGTGTATCGTTGAAGGAATTATTAACAGTAGGGAGTTGTTGTTCATTAATGCTTGTTTGAGGTTGTTATGTAGACTTTGATAGAAAACAAATAAATAATGAGAGGAAATAAAAGAAAAGAAAACAAAACAAAACAAAACAAAACAACAAACAGAATCATCAGAAAATAAACAACAACAATTAAGGGTGAAATTAGTTAGTACTATTTATGTATATTGAATTATTACTTGTACTGTACTATTAGGGAATTATTGATAGTACTGTTAGCATATGGATAGTAGGAGGAGGTATACTATTGTTAAAGGGATAATTATAGTTAATATGTTAGTGTATAATGTAGTAATATGATAAAGGGAATACCGGAGGGACATATATAAGCAAATACAAGTACATTATCAAGTGTAATTAATATGAATAATGAAGTAATTTAGGTCTACCCCCTCAGTACTAACCATACCTCATAATAGTAAACACCACCACCACCACCACCACCACCACCACCACCTCGCTACACAGGATAACACTGGGGATTAAACGTTATTAATTCCAGATCACAAAACCTTCCAGTCCATTGATAGCAACAGAAGGTAGAATGGTGATAAGGGGTGACTATTACTAGCCTTCCCTGGACCATGGTGGGCCAGGGAAGGGAAGGGTAGGCTAGGGTAGGGTAGGGAAGGGTAGGGAAGGGAAGGAAAGGGAAGGGAAGGGAAGGGAAGGGAAGGGAAGGGTATAGAAGGGAGTATTGTAACCATGATGACTAGTTATTGGCTCCTAATTGCCTTCATTACAGCTCTAAATGGAGACTCAGGTAGTTGTACGTAATGCATTATGTGTGATTGAATGACTGATCGAGTAGATGAATAATTGTGTTGAATAGGCGAGTGAAAAAAGTAATGAGTGTGTGTGTATGTGAGTGAATGAATGAGTAAAATAATAAGTGAATGAGTGAGTGAGTGAATGAGTAAGTAAATTAGTAAGTGCATGAGTACATATCTTTCCCTTCACCTTGACTGCTTATGTAAGTGAATGAATGAATGAGTGAGTAAATTAGTAAGTGAATGCGTGTTTTTTTTTGTATGAGTATATATATCTTTACTCTCACCTTGATTGGGTTATATCTGCCCGGGAAGGTGATGGTGAGGTCAGCTAGGCGAGGGGATAGTAGTAGGGAGGCCACACGCTGCCCTGGGGACCCTTGCTCGTGTTGCCAGGGCGGCCTCTTCTCACTCTTCCCTTCACCTCCACCTGCTGCTCCTCCTGCTGCTCCTCCTCCTCCACCACTCTTCCCTCCTGTGTGAGAAAGAAGTCATTTTTATTCTTATTTTTGGATTCTCATATTGTTCTAATCCTAATCTTTGTTCTTGTTTTTATGTGTATCCTGTCTCTTTCTCTCCTCCCTCTCTCCTCTTTGTCGCCTCAGTCAACACCAGTAATAATGGTAATGTATATCTCAACACCACCACCACCACCACCACCTCCTCCTGTCACACCTGTAGCCTCAAGGTGTGTGTGTGTGTGTGTGTGTGTGTGTGTGTGTGTGTGTGTGTGTGTGTGTGTGTGTGTGTGTGTGTGTGTGTGTGTGTGTGCGTGCGCGCATTTGTTACCTGCTTGAACATAACAAACACCTTTTTATTTATTTCCTTTACTACGTTTTACAATTTACTCATCTGGAACAACTATTTTTTTTAACCTCATTCACCATCAATATTTACATTTATCATTAACATTTATTTATTTTTTATTGTGGTGTTAAAAATGAGTTAGTCTGTCTGTCTGTCTGTCTGTCTGTCTGTCTGTATGTATGTATGTATGTATGTATGTATGTAATAAGTGTGAGTTAGTATATTAGAGTGCCAGATTCTCACCTTTATTGAGTCGCATAATTAGTTAGTTAATCCCTCCTAACGATCTGGGCTTAATGGTTCGTCCTCGTTATAATCAATCAAACTAGTCCATACAATAAATTAACGAGGCACGTGTCCATAAATACCCTGTTAATAGGTCATGTGGAGGGTGTGAAATATGTCCCTCTTGTAGGATATTAGTTTTTGTTAATATGTCAATGAGTGTAAAATATGTCCCGTCTTTTACTTTATGTCTATCACTCGTCGTGGGTTTTATGATATATTTTACTGCCATGAAGTTTATTATTTTGTTTATTGAGAGAGAGAGAGAGAGAGAGAGAGAGAGAGAGAGAGAGAGAGAGAGAGAGAGAGAGAGAGAGAGAGAGAGAGAGAGAGAGAGAGAGAGAGAGAGAGAGAGAGAGAGAGAGAGAGAGAGAGAGAGAGAGAGAGAGAGAGAGAGAGAGAGAGAGAGAGAGAGAGAGAGAGAGAGAGAGAGAGAGAGAGAGAGAGAGAGAGAGAGAGAGAGAGAGAGAGAGAGAGAGAGAGAGAGAGAGAGAGAGGATTTTGTTTTTATCAATTTATTACGCTCAAAGAGCGGCAGACCATTGTAATACAGACAATATTTGTTTACACGTGACTTCCCATTAGGGAAGTGACGAGGTTGATTGCCACAAGGGTTATCTGTGTCTCGCAGAACACACACTCACAGAACAGAATAGCGGTCAGCACCCACCGAAGTGTGGGTGTCGCACCAGAATGACATCCAAATTATTGTCTTTTAGAAGATAGTCACAAACACTGAGCAAGGGCCGAGCCTGAGGCAGCATATCACTGACCGAGGGGCACTCGAGGCAGTAGTGGTGCAGACTATTAGCGTTGAGTGTGTCGCACAGCTTGCAGTTGGAGAAGTGAGAAATGTCCCCAGCATCAGACACTTGCCACACTGGTCGGTAACCAAGCCGAAGCCGAGCAGACACAATGTTGTGTCTCCGAACCATCAGACCGTGTCGGCGATACTTTGGTGGGGATAGACGGAAGTGGTCATAGTGCTGGATAGATACACTCTGAGGCCGCTCAGCTTCCGTGCGGTGGTGTGTGGAGAGATGAGCTGCTGCGTGTATCATCTTTTTGTAGCAACGGAGGGAGGGTGTGGCGCCAGAGAGAGAGGAGAGAGAGAGAGAGAGAGAGAGAGAGGGAGAGAGGGAAGTGTGTGTCAGTCACCAAATGTCACGTTCTGTCGTATTATGTGTTTATCAAATCAGTCAACACTTCCTCACTTCGTCATGCATCTGGTACACTTCAAACATAGTTCACGAAATCAATCTCTGTCTCATCTACAAGGCATAATTGAGATCGTGGTTATGTATTAGGTTTATTATGTGTGTGTGTGTGTGTGTGTGTGTGTGTGTGTGTGTGTGTGTGTGTGTGTGTGTGTGTGTGTGTGTGTGTGTGTGTGTGTGTGTGTGTGTGTGTGTGTGTGTGTGTGTGTGTGTGTGTGATGATAGCCAAAATATCAAAACATGCAATTATTGTGATGGAATTTTGTTAGTTATATAATATTATTCCAGAGTTTGCTCGTAACTTCTTAGTGATATCAGAACTATGTATTTACTATTTATCAGTCTATTCATCTATTTATTTATTTATTTGTCTATTTAGTGCAGAAAACAATCGTTAATATGCGTCATAGGTTAGCTTAGGTTGGTTACATTAGGTTAGGTTATGTTAGATTAGGTTACATTAGGGGGGGAGTTGATAATTTGCAACAAAAATCCTATAAAAGAACTATTGAAATGGTTGTAATGACACACACACACACACACACACACACACACACACACACACACACACACACACACACACACACACACACACACACACACACACACACACACACACACACACACTAAACACCAGTTGTTTTTAATTAATGGCGAACGCGAGAATTATACCATTACATACATTTTTTCGCAGGGATTGAAAGACTAATAAGTGTAACATTATTGTGAGGGAAAAAGTTCACCAAACCGTCAACTCGGCCGTCACGTGGAGGGGGAAACAATGCAACAGGAAATGGAATAACGTGGCAGGTTTGAGTAATGAGGATTAAATAATATTATGAGGGTCACGGGGCTCACACTCATTATAGAAACAGTGACGTGAATATAGTGAATAAAGTGAATAACATGAAGAACACTCTCAAGCTCACTCAGATTCACGGACACAAACGAGATCTTTTATTTAAAGGTTTAAATCCGATTTTGTTTGAATATACGTATTAACACTGAGGAATTAAAAACGTGTGTGTGTGTGTGTGTGTGTGTGTGTGTGTGTGTGTGTGTGTGTGTGTGTGTGTGTGTGTGTGTGTGTGTGTGTGTGTGTGTGTGTGTGTGTGTGCGTTGCGGAAGTAGCTAGTCTTATTTACTTGGTCAGTGGAGAAAGTTCACATCACCTCGCCAAGGTTAGTTAGGTCTCAAGGTCGTTGCCTGTCCACATACGTCACTCTAGGCACCTCCACACACACACACACACACACACACACACACACACACACACACACACCACACACCACACACCACACACGCACACACGCACACACACACACACACACTACAGTATCCGTTCACAGTACCTTACCGCCACCTCTGTCCACTTGCCGCCTCTGGCCTCGCTTGCCCATGGCTTCTGGCGCCTCACAGCCCCGCACAGCCACGCGTCACCCGCTGCCCGACACCCCTAGTAACCCCAGACTGGAGAGGCGCCAGGCAGCACGCGGGGCCTTGCCACACACACACACACACACACACACACACACACACACACACACACACACACACACACACACACACACACACACACAGACAGAGACACTTGTACAAACCTCGAGCTCAAGGTCATTGGGTAGTTGAATATGATGTTATTCTTTTTGTTTTTTCGTTGTTAATTATCTCATTATCTCTTTATCTCGTTGGATTTTAATTATTCAATGGTATTTGTGGTTTGAAGGGAGGAGTGTGTGTGTGTGTGTGTGTGTGTGTGTGTGTGTGTGTGTGTGTGTGTGTGTGTGTGTGTGTGTGTGTGTGTTGCCAATAGTCGCAATTGGGTGTATCTTTACCACATTGGGTTCATTGGGACTGAGGAGAGGAACGTGCACACACACACACACACACACACACACACACACACACACACACACACACACACACACACACACACACACACACACACACACACATATGCTTGGTCGCTGAGTGGTATTGTCTCGTCCTGTCACTCGGCAGGCTCAGGTTCGCGCCTCGCTCAAGGTGCAAAGTTTCACTGATGACCAGGCTGTTACTGTCCTCCTTGAGATTAGAGGATGAGGTGTGTGTGTGTGTGTGTGTGTGTGTGTGTGTGTGTGTGTGTGTGTGTGTGTGTGTGTGTGTGCTAAAGGTCACAGTCTTACCCATAGATACACTGAGTACTAAACTGTCTCCGGGAGGGTAATGACGCGATCACGAGTCCAGCGCGTGAACTACCCTCACACACACACACACACACACACACACACACACACACACACACACACACACACACACACACACACACACACACACACACACACACACACACACACACACACACAGTGGCACGTGATCAGTTTATTCACGTGCACTTCACCACAAATACTTTTTCTTTTGATCTCTCTCCTCCTCCTCCTCCTCCTCCTCCTCCTCCTCCTCCTCCTCCTCCTCCTCCTCCTCCTCGTCCTCCTCCTGTTCCCTCTCCTCCTCCTTTGACGTATATAGAGAAAGGACATTCGTCTATACTATTACTACTACTACTACTATCTTTAAGCGACCCTCATTCAGGACAACTGCGCTCTGATAAGAATTCTGTCTATCACAACCTAGTTCATTGGCACCTCCTCTTTCCTCCCCCTCTTCCTCTTCTCTTTCCTCTTCTTCCTCTTCTCTCCTCTTCTTCCTCTTCTCTTTTTTCTTGTCAACTCTATTATTACTGCTGTTACTCCTGCTACTACTACTACTACTACTACTACTACTACTACTACTACTACTACTACTACTACTACTACTACTACTACTACTACTACTGCTACTACTACTGGTTTTTGTTTGCATGCTAACCTCCGTCTGTACAAAGTGTGTCATGATAAGGTGTGTTGAGCTTATCATGACAGTGTAATGGCCTCGTCCTTGTCAGTGTCTGGGGTGAACTTTATTTCAGTTAATAGTTCAGTTAATAGTTTAGTTAATAGTTCAGTAAATAGTCAACACAGACATTGTAAAGCTTGGTTGATATTCTTTCTTTTTTCTGTTGATGTAAAGGTTGTCATCACTTTTTCCTTGATGACGAGATTATCAAAGTTTGTCATTTTGTGGAAAGATGAGTTGGTCCTACTACTACTACTACTACTACTACTACTACTACTACTACTACTACTACTACTACTACTACTACTACTACTACTACTTCTACTTCTCTTACTACCACTACCACTACTGCTACTACTACTATTGATGGTAGTACTGCTAATATTTAACCACCCCTCATATGTCATGGTCATGTGACTGTAAATGATTGGTTAGGTTTATAATAGTTGGTCTTAATTTTAAAGTACATATATCCATTTTCTTACATCGTAAAGCCTCACACCCACTGATCAATTTTCTGTGCACGTAGCTAGTCAAGGTTTTTAAAGGTAAATTGTCAAGTCGTGCGGTCTAGGGTAATTAATTTAACACTCATTAACTTTTTACTTGTATTTATTTATTTGGTGATGAAAGTACGTTGTGGTGAAGGTGTGACAGGAGGCAAGCTCGTGCACGGACACATTCATTATACATACATGTATTATGTATATATAGTTTTTCTAGACAATGATGAGACACATTGATGTGAAGCCAGGTGATAGCAGGTGACAGCAGGTGACAGCAGGTTACAGGTGTCCTTTGTGTATGTACAGGAAAGTGAAACAATGAAAGCACTCTGTAATTCACTATAGTCTGGAGGATCGTGCGCTGGATTCATGAACTCAGAGCTTATAGAGACGAATGTAAGGGTAAGGCTGAGACCTCACACACCACACACACCCCTAAGCCCTGGCTCTAGGGGGCCAGTGACCCCTCTGTCTGTGAAAATCCTTAGCGACCTAAGCAAGGTTCGAACCCACACCTTGCCGGGTGGAAGGCAGGGATGTTAACCACTGAACTACTGGAGCAGTGTGTGTGTGTGTGTGTGTGTGTGTGTGTGTGTGTGTGTGTGTGTGTGTGTGTGTGTGTGTGTGTGTGTGCATCAGTTGAAGGACCAGAAGTAGAGTGTGACTGAGCCGGCGCGCCCTTCGGTGTAGGCCACTCTTGCCGTGAGCCGCACCTCGTCCTGCAGGGCCACGGCCTCGCCCAGCTCCCCACGCGGCCAGTGACCCTCCAGGCTGACGGTGACGCTGTGGGCGGAACTGGGCTTGAGCTGCACCGGCCCGGGGAAGCGAGCCTCTGTCCCCTCGGCCGTTACACTCCCCAGCAGGTTACCCTCACTGTCCTTGAGGCTGACTGAGGCGGTGCCGCTGGTCGGGTGGATGGCGCGGCACTCGATGCGCGCCAGCTGCAGGGGCGTGGCGGTGCGGAGGTCAGAGATGAGGATCTGTTCGTGAGCGGCGTGCACGAAGATGCTGCCGCGGCTTTGTTTCCTGGAGCGCGGCGCTGAGGATCGCGGCGCCAAGGTGATGGAACGCAGTAAAGTCTCATCATAACAGAGACGCTTGTCTCGCTCGGGGCAGCAGAGGGGCGGCAGCGACACTCCACGCAGCTGTTTGATGCTCATGAGTAACGCCGTCATCTCAGACAGGGTGAGCACGCCCGCGGGCATCACGTGCTCAACAAACTCATCTGTGCTCAGTGTCAGGAAGCGAACTTGTGGCAGGAACTCCTCGATCTCCTCCCGCAGCTCCTTCCGTGTGCCCTGCGCCTGGCCCCTGAAGGAAGAAGGAAGAAAAGAGTGACGCGGCCGCTGCTCTGACCTGGTTATGACATGGTGGTGTTTTTTGTGCTATTTACGTCGGTGGAGGCAGACCAGGGATTAAAATAAAACTCCTGATAAAATAAAGGTACGCCCGCTCAACTACCGCTCTGTAAAGAATAAAAACAAAAGGTGCAGCTTGTGTAAATCAGTGTGAGTTTATAGTGTTTTTGTTGTGGTGTTGTGGAGTGTTCTACCTTGTGATGGTGCCTTGTGGTGTGGTGTGGTGTTGTAGATTCTGCTGCAGTTTGTGTTGTTGTGTTGTAATGTAATGTTATAAGTTTGTGGTGTTGTGTTGTGGTGATGATAGTTGTGTTGTCATCCTGTTGTGTGTTGTGTTGTGATGAAATGGTGTTGTTTTTCTATATTTACAGTGCATTGTGTTGTGTTGTTGTGTTGTTGTGTGTTGATGCGCTACACGACTTTGTTTAGTGTTTTACATGAATAATAATGTTTGACTCAGCCTCGTCCTATATTGCAAAGCTGTGTGTTGTTGTTATTGTTGTTGTTGTTGTTGTTGTTGTTGTTGTTGTTGTTGGTTTACGTTTTTCACTGTGTTGAGACGGCTTAAGTGTTATTTTCCTTTTTTTTAAGCGTCTTGTAATTAATCGCAGTTCTTATCTCTCTCTCTCTCTCTCTCTCTCTCTCTCTCTCTCTCTCTCTCTCTCTCTCTCTCTCTCTCTCTCTCTCTCTCTCTCTCTCTCTCTCTCTCTCTCCTCTCTCTCTCTCTCTCTCATTGTTTCTGGGTCGCAGCACACGGCAGACATTTTCTTAACATCCACTATTAATCTCAACGTTTGTACCCTCGTGGACGA
>JAXIVD010008738.1:12500-16861 GCA_036785275.1 Cancer borealis | reverse complement strand
ATACTATACTGGGGACATCGATTATCTGAGTCACGGTTCCTTCCCCCGCTGATTGGCTTAACAGGTGTGTTGATATTGCCTTCCCTTACTTTACCTTACAACCCTGAGTCCACCTGAGGATACCCCCACACCCACCCATCACCCACCCCACCCACCCACTTACCCACCACCCACCCCACCCACCAACCCACTCACATATCCACTTATACCAGACAGAGATTTTCCACTTGAGAGAAGGCACAGAAGGAGGAGGAGGAGGAGGAGGAGGAGGAGGAGGAGGAGGAGGAGGAGGGGAGGAGGAGGCAAAGGAGGAGGTGGATGTAGATTAGAAGGAAGTGAAGGAGGAAGGAGTAGAGATTGGAAGATAAGATACAAGAAATATGAATAGAAAGATGAATTTGTGACTAAAGGAAGTATATGGAATAGAGAAGATGAGGTACAAGGAAGATAGAGGAGAAGAGGAGAAGTAGGAGGAGGAAAAGAGGAGAAAGATGAGGATGAGGAAGAGATGTGTTTCATTAACATTTTAAGCGTCCTCAAAAGATGGCTGTATGCTCGCTTTCATCCTTGTCTCGCTCACATCAATACTCCTTCTCTGAATTCAGTTAAGGTTCGTTAGTCTAATCACTTAATTACTTTCCTTGTAATTAATTTTGACGATTACACTTTCTTTTTTTCTCCTGACCTATTTCAGCGTTCAACTAGCATGGTTTCAACTATGACCTTCGCTAACGAGGTAATACAGACTTGATTCTACTCTCATCTTGCCTTCAATACTGCTCCTGTTGTTTATTTTCCCTTGTTACCTAGAAAAACTTAACCTAAACTAATATAACCTTTCTTAAACCATACCTTACTTTACCTAACCTACTTAACCTAACAAACTAACCTTATTTTATTTCACCTCACCTCACCTCACCTCACTCATCTCACCTCACCTCACTTTACATAACCTAACCTAACCTAACCTGACCACACCAAACAAAATCTAACCAAAATCTTACTAAAAAATGTGTTTATATACATACTTAACTAAATCAGATTATTTTTTTTTCCTACATTTGTCTAATGGAAGGTAGCAAGCGATAATAATTGTACCTTTTCAGAATTCCAATGCATCTATGTATTTATTTTACTATCTATCAATCCACACATACTGATATGTTCTAAGGGAGAAGATAATGTGTGTCTGTCTGTCTGTCTGTCTGTCTGTCTGTCTGTCTGTCTGTTTGTCTGTGTCTGTCTGTTATTGATCGGTTAGTAATCTGTGTGAGTGGCATAAAATCTCACTCATGTAAGATATTAATTAAAAATCCTGCTACGTACGTATTCAGTCAGCTCCATTGAAAATTATTCTCACATATTAAAACCGAAGGCAATATTTTTCCAGGTATTTGCCGGACTCTGGCTCTCTCTCTCTCTCTCTCTCTCTCTCTGTCTCTCTCTCTCTCTCTCTCTCTCTCTCTCTCTCTCTCTCTCTCTCTCTCTCTCTCTCTCTCTCTCTCACACACACACTAATAGATATATGCGCTCACTATCATATTAAACCCTCAAACAAATCCGATAGCCTAGCATGATAAAAAGCACAAAACGAACATAAACCACAGATACACAAAATGCCATTAACTTCCAGCGTTTTAGATTAGGTGCGGAGAGGATGGATTAAAACACACACACACACACACACACACACACACACACACACACACACACACACACACACACACACACACACACACACACACACACACACACACACCGGTCAGATAAGCTACATCCAATCATAGTCTTGCTTGTGTATAGCTAGAAACCTTCCTACGTTTTCTTTAAGTTTCCTCCCCTCTGTGATATAAAGATAATGATAATAATAATAATAATAATAATAATAATAATAATAATAATAATAATAATAATAATAATAATAATAATGACAACAATAATAAGGGGAGTTTTCGTAATTCTTTTTCTTCCTAATCCTTCGTGACATATTTGACTAAAGTGCTGCAAGGAAAAAAAAAAAAAAAAAAAAAAAAAAAAACATACAAATCTAATTAAAAAAAAAAAAGTTAATATGAAAACCAGATGATTAAGAGAGAAAGAAAAGAGAAAAAAAATGATATATAGAGAAACCAAAACGAAAAATCATAATAACACGTACAGAGACATACTAACAAACAAAAATTTTGAGTATAACACTAAAAAAATTATATAAGGAGATTGTATATGAAAATTACATGGATGAAGAAGATGCGTTAATGAGTGACGGAGAGATGGTGAGGGGAATAAACTGGTCTGTACTGAGGGGAAAGAAGGGAAAGAGAGAAGATGTAAGGGGAAAAGTGAATGCTTGCTTGCTTACTTGCAGGGTGACTAGAGAGGTGAGGGGAAGGTAGACCTCTATAGGTGGTTTAAGGGGAGAATCTAAGGGGTGAATGTAAGGGGAGTTAGTTGAGGGAAAAGTTTATCTTCCCAAGAGGATAAAAATAAGTGCAGCTCGTTTCCATGGCAACAGATGAGGCTTGGGATGCTGTGCGAGTAAGAACCGCCCACTCTACACACACACACACACACACACACACACACACACACACACACACACACACACACACACACACACACACACACACATACACACATACACACACACACACATACACACATACACACGTACGCACATACACACACACACGCACACACACGGACATACGTACACATACACGCACAGCCCACATGTCACCCATTAGAGCACACACACGCCACCTCTCTCTCTTGCTCTCTCTCTCTCTCTCTCTCTCTCTCTCTCTCTCTCTCTCTCTCTCTCTCTCTCTCTCTCTCTCTCTCTCGTTCTACACGCCCACATCATCATCACGCCCGCGCCTTCCCACGCCCTCCCTCTCTTTCCACCACATATTAGCCACTAGTACTGCCACGCCCATTCAATTCCAACGTCCACGCCCAAATCACTTATCCCTCCAGTCACGCCCATGCACACGTACTTTATACTTTATATACACTCTCTCTCTTCTTTTTTTTTTTTTCTCTCTCTCTCTCTCTCTCTCTCTCTCTCTCTCTCTCTCTCTCTCTCTCTCTCTCTCTCTCTCTCTCTCTCTCTCTCTCTCTCTCTCTCTCTCTCTCTCTCTCACGCACACATCTTTACCTCACTTTTCGTCTGTTTGAATAAAGAATTGGATGAAAAATGTGAAGATGGAGTGAAAATTCTGCGAAACATTGATGAAAAAATATGTTTTAACCTAAGTCAAATTATTCCTTCTCCTCTTTTTTTCTTTTTTCTTCTTATAATGCGTCACTTCACTTCGTTCACTTTCGTTTCTATTTACAAAGTGACATGTTCGTTCATATTCACCTGTGCGGGGCGGGGCGGGGCGGGGCGGGGCGGGGCGGGGCGGGGCGGGGCGGGGCGGAGGTTTAAAGGGGGAATGGGAAGCCGCAGGTAGGTAGTTAGTTGTTACACACCTGCTTAAGAGTTGTATTTAGTGCTATTTCGCTAAGTGTCACTCGTCTTTATTACTTGTCTGGCAATCGTAATTTAATATCAGATCAATTGTTGCATAGTATTCCTCCTCCTCTTTCTCCTATCCCTCTCTCTCTTTCTCCTTCTTCGTCTCCTCCTATTTCTCCTCTTTCTCATTTTACATATATTAATCCGTTCGTATGTTTTTTCTATAGACATAAAACACACCCATACACATATACATATACATATACACACATACACGAACACACGAACACACACACACACACACACACAGCCAGTCAATCGTGAACCTCAGCTGTCTGTCTGCATGTCTATCTATCTGTCTGTCTGTCTATCTGTCTGTCTGTCTGTCAATCTCCCTCTGCGTCGTTCCATCCATAAGCAAGTCAATTCATCAATAACAAAACGACGGTTCGTGATCACCACAAAACCAACACCACACACACGTACCTCTCTCACACACCTGCAATTGTCTCTCTCTCTCTCTCTCTCTCTCTCTCTCTCTCTCTCTCTCTCTCTCTCTCTCTCTCTCTCTCTCTCTCTCTCTCATACACATACACGTCCTTGTTTCTATTTTTTCTCGTGTTTGTGCGTCTGCGTGTAAGGTTAGACAGGTGTGTGTAAGGCTATTAGACAGGTGTGTGGAGGTAGATAGAAGGCAGGTGTGTGGCTCAGGTGTGCTCATGCAACACACCTGTCCCTCGTCTGCCTCCACACACTATATTCTGGAAGGGAGGTGAAGGTGGAGGTGGAGGGAGAATGTATATAAGGAAGGAGGGAGGTTGAGGGTGGATGGAGAGGAAAGGAAGGAGGGAGGGAGGGAAGGTGGCGTGTCAGTGTATGCACGCCCTTTCTCTCTCCCCCT
>JAXIVD010008738.1:0-7500 GCA_036785275.1 Cancer borealis | reverse complement strand
TATGTATGTATGTGTGTGTATGTATGTGTGTGTGTATGTGTGTGAGAGAGAGGGAGAAAGAAGGATAGGTAGTAAGAGAGTAGGAAAGACAAAGAAAGGTGATGAAAGAGAGTTTCAAGAAAATATTTGTCTAGATAACATGGTTTTGAAATGTATATATATGTGAGGGAGTGAGTGATAGAGAAGAGGAAGGAGGGAAGAGATAGAGGAAGAGGAAGAGAAGGAGGAGGAGGAGGAGGCACAGTATAAGAGATTGAGAGAATAAAAAAAGAAAAAGAGAGAGAGGTAGGGAAAAAGGGATACACTAACATACTCTTTTGCAACATAAATATGAAAAAAATAAATTGATGTTTGTTAATGCAGAAAGTGCCTTTAAGACGATGATGATATTCCTTCTTGGTATTGAAAGATATTGACTGACACGAGAGAGAAAAAAAAGAGAAAGAGAAAGAGAGGGAGGTGTTGGGGGGGGGGGGGAGGGGCAGAAAGTAAGTAAGTAAACAGGTGGATTCCCATGCATTTCAAAGTAGTAACATTCATTCCACTTACACGTCCACTTACCCGTCCACATCACTCATAGACAAACACATGATATCAATAGTTATTTATTCATCCTTCCTTCCTTCCTTCACTTACTCCATCGACGCCATTATTATTTAGATCATATTTTCCCCCTCGCTTTCTCTTTCTTTTATTTTCTCTCTTTCTCAAACATCTACATTTCTTTTCTTTCTTCAATATATAGGAAACAATAATGATGAAAAATTAATATAAGACAATTAAATCATCGACAAGGAGAAACGGAGGGAGGAAGTGACAAGGAGGAGGAGAAGGAGGAAGAGGAAGAAGAGGAGGAGGAGGAGGAGGAAGAGGAAAAAGAAGAGGAGGAGGAGGCAAGGGCTGGGCGTGTCTCCTTCCACTAACATCCAATTTTATTAATGGTGACAACTAATACTTTTGACTTCAATTAAAATCTGGTCCTGCCTCAATTAAGCAGCATTTTGTAATATCTTGTCTTTGGGGGGTGGTGGCTTTGAGTGACGGTTTGCCAGGGACGAGGGGCGAGGGACGAGGGACGAGGTAGGTGACGGATGACGGGTGAGAGGAAAACGATGTAATTGTAGATTTTGTTATTTTCTCTCTCTCTCTCGCTTTTTTTTTTCCCCAGTCTGGTTTGGATGCCTCAGAATCTATCTCTGTTCTGTTCATTCATTGGTTAACTCTAAAACTAGCTTCTATCCTGATCGGCGGAGAGAATGGTACTGATAGCGATGTGTTTTAGTTAGTTAGTTAGTTAGCATGAAGAAAAATGAGATTGTTAGATACACATTAAACGACATAATTCATAAAAAAACAGAAGAAAAAAAAAACATAATACAGTACATTTTTTTACACAAGACTTAGTGGTTTCTTGGAATAGATAAAAAGTAAGAGAGAAAAAAAAGAGAGATAGAAATAGTAACTGCATATTGAATAATCTTATAACTATCATCACTTGTAAGGACTGAACCACCACCACAGCAACCACACTCACCACCACCACTAGACTCTTATTAATGTGAAGTCATTAAATAAAAGTCAAAAGGTTTACTAGAGGTTCCTCATTCTCTTAACAAACATTGGATGAAAATATCATCATCATCATCATCATCATCATCATCATCATCATTATCATCATCCTCATCATCATTATCAAAACCTAACTAGCAATTTAATATAGACACTTTAATAACATCAACTAACCCTTGAAATGAAAGAGAAAAAAAGAGACGAAAAAAAGTCATTTAAGAAGTATTTTCAGGGAAATTTGCGGTTGGATTATAGAGCAATTTAGGAGTTTGTAGAAAACGTCAAGGCGGTTATATGCAATACTTGAACTTGAAGCCTTAGTCAGTCTTGCCCTATATACAGCATCTACTACTACTACTACTACTACTACTACTACTACTACAACTACTTAGTCATTCAGCACAATGTTTACTCCTGATGACAAGGTTGCACTCCTTACTATGTTAATTCATAATCTCACCGCTAAGGTTATGTTCTCTGTTTCCTACTATGGTTTAAGTCCTTCATCCTATGCTATAAACTGTATCCTAAGACATGACATGACATGACATTACATTACATTACATTACATTACATTACATTACATTATATTACATTACGTTACATAACATTACATTACAGCTGCATCGCGTCACTCAGCTGTTGTGTTAAGTCTTGTATATGCTTGGAGATGAAGAATTTTTTGTCTTATCCAAACATTAATTTACTATAAAGGTTTAAAACTCATTTTTTAATATGTAATTATTTTAAAAGCCTTGCGTGCTGTAATGTCAATAAACTTTTTTTTTAAATACAAAAACATGTATATAATATAGAAATAGCTTAAAATAAACACTAATCTACAATTTACACTTATAATATATACCTACATTTGTGTTATGTTCATTCATTAATGTTCGTATAGTTTTTGTTCGCCTTACCTGAAGCCTTTGGAGAAGTTCGTCAGGTTCTGAAAAACGAAGAAATCAATATATTAGAAACGTATTATGGATTTAATTGATTATTTCTATACAACTGTAGATAAATTGACTGTAGAATATATATATAATAATAAGAGAAGTGCTGTATTTCGTTCCTTAAGAAAAAGAAAGAAAAAATATTAAAAATGAACGTACTCGCTTGAAAATTACTCACATTGGTGATGATAAAAAGAGAGAGTGAAGAAATATTATAATAAAAACATCAACTTTTCTATCATATAAGTCCCTTTTTAAAACACTGCACATTTTACTAAAAAAAATAAGCATCCCATTTTCATTCCTCCAACACATTCATTACATGGAGTACTACTACAGAAAATGTGGTGCTGGTACTAAATAATTATTAGGAAGATAGCAGTGTAGGAGGTAATGTTCAGTCTACTTCTCTCAGTGGATTATTGTCCTTATAATACACGTGATAATAATATATTTACTGAGACAGGAGAAAAATAAGTTACTGATATAATGGTGGAGGCAAGATACTTACTGATATCGTTAACACTACTACTTTTACAAATACAAAATAATACTTAAATTCACAAAATAAATGATGAATGCACGATTTTATGACAACTTTCTTTGATCTGTTTCCATCGATTCCATTCCTAGTCCAGCTCAAGGCAAATGCTTCCTTTTAATACTTCTTTTATGTCATTCAACATCTCCCTGTATCCATTTCTTATTCAATGTTTTAATTAACTACTTTTATTTCATATTCTTTCTCTAACGACAGTCTCAAAAGAGGTTATTTTTTATTGTCTTTTCTCTCTCAGTCGCTGCTCCTCCTCGTTCTCCTCCTCCTCCTCCTCCTCCTCCTCCTCCTCCTCCTCCTCCTCCTCCTCCTCCTTTGGGATTCCCTTTATCTTCGTCCATTCCTCTCTTCACCCTTCCTCCATCTCACCCCTGTTTCTTTCCCTTTCACCTCCTCCCTCATTTGCATGGGAAAATGTGGCGCTCATCGTAAAAAATACTTGGTCCCGAAGAAAACTTAGTTAGCTTTACTCGCGCCGGGAAAATGGCAGGACGGCGCCCGGGAGAGGAAAAAGAAATCGCGTTGCTGGTCTTGAAGAAATTCCTTTGAAGACGGGTCTAAATTGTGTTATTTCTCCCCCTCGTCTCTCTCTCTCTCTCTCTCTCTCTCTCTCTCTCTCTCTCTCTCTCTCTCTCTCTCTCTCTCTCTCTCTCTCTCTCTCTCTCTCTCTCTCTCTCTCTCTCTCTCTCTCTCTCTCTCTCTCTCTCTCTCTCTCTCTCTCTCTTTTCCCCCTATTATGTTCTGACACCAGCAGAATAAATTCCTTCTTTATTTTGCTGTTACATTTGTTTTCTATTGTTTCTCTTCGTTCTGTCTGTCTGTCTGTCTGTCTGTCTGTCTGTCTGTTTGTTTATCTTTCTTCATCTGCTTGTGACTGCTACCTGATTTTATTTTTTATTAACAAACATGAATTCTGCTAAAATGTATGATTAACGCGTGGATGTATGTCTGTCTGTCCATGTGTGATTTAGTTTTATTTTAAGATGAATGAAGTGAAAGTGTACATGATGCCTTTGACGTGTATTCATAGGTAAAGAAACAAAGCCGTGGGTCAACACTGATGATGATGATGATGATGATAATAATAATAATAATAATAATAATAATAATAACATACAATTCAACGGGCTTAACTTTTATTTCTCGTTGGTGTACAAAACGCAATATTTTCATCCCTTTCAAGGCCCTTCATTCCTTTCTTCCCTGTCTACATCTGCACATCCATCCATCACACATACATACACACACACACACACACACACACACACACACACACACACACACACACACACACACACACACACACACACACACACACACACACACACACACACACACACACACACACACACACACACACATCAAGTGGTAAATGTTATGTAATGTTATGCTGGTTCTTGGTGTAAGTTCATACCTACTGATGAAACGACTATCACACTCATTTCACACAACGATCTTTTGTTTTATTGATGAAGGTAAAAGAAAAGTTTGTTCGTTAATAATGGTGATGATGTGTTCACTTTTCTCGTTTCTGCCAATGTTCAGTTTTTTTTTTTCTTGTCTTTTTTTCTTACATTCCGAAGTTAACTAATTTTCTCACATATGTTTAGGAAAGAGTAAGAGGGAAAATATACGATGTTAATGTGAGTTTTGTTTCACATTAAATGAATACTTAGATAAATAGTGTTAGAAATTGCATGTAGACATTTCATTACTTAGCATTGGTACTTTAATAACTGTGATCTTGGACAAATAAATAGGCAATGGTCTGAACTTATTATTTGCACATATTATAAAGTAAAATAAACGTAGAAATGAAAGCAAAGAAAACAAACAAATATGAAAACCAGAAATACAATCAAAACAGAAAAATTTGAAATGATGAAAAAAAACTATAATTTCCTTGAGTTTATTCATAGATACATTCTCCTATTTTTTCCTCCTTATCATCCTCCTTTCTTTCTCTCCTGTTCCTACTCATCATTCTCCTTATCATTCTCCTTTCTTCCTCTTCTCTCCTACTCCACCTCTACCTCCACCAACTCCTCCTCCTCCTATATGGTTTGCGGTAAATCAGTTCTTTGTTCGGGCAAGTCAAGGGAACAAAACAGTGTAAGAGGCACAGCGGACAAGAAGGTGTCTCGTTGTGTCTTCAGTTTTGCACGTCTCCAACAGCGATTCCCGTAAAATGTGCGGGACAACTCCGACTCCCTTAGCTTACATTAGCGCATTCATATTCTAAGTTCAGCGGCTGGAGACAATAGGGTAGCTTGTCTCTCTCTGTCTCTCTCTCTCTCTCTCTCTCTCTCTCTCTCTCTCTCTCTCCTCTCTGGTAGTGATGATGGTGGTGAAATTTTTTTAGAGTTTTGGTTCAGTTTCTTTGTTTGTTTTTTATATGGTTATTCGGTCGTGTGTGTGTGTGTGTGTGTGTGTGTGTGTGTGTGTGTGTGTGTGTGTGTGTGTGTGTGTGTGTGTGTGTGTGTTTCATTATTCTCTCTCTCTCTCTCTCTCTCTCTCTCTCTCTCTCTCTCTCTCTCTCTCTCTCTCTCTCTCTCTCTCTCTCTCTCTCTCTCTCTCTCTCTCTCTCTCTCTCTCTCTCTCTCTCTCTCTCTCTCTCTCTCTCTCTCTCTCTCTCTCTCTCTCTCTCTCTCTCTCTCTCTCTCTCTCTCTCTCTCTCTCTCTCTCTCTCTCTCTCTCTCTCTCTCGAAAACCAAAGATAACCATATTTTCCTTCCCTTCCAGGAGGACCAAAAGAACCATCGCGAGCTGGAACCAAGAATAGAAGAGTTACTACTCCTTCAAGTCTCTCTCAGAAAACGAATCCGAAGGAAAATACAGATAAATAAATAATTAAATAAAAATAATCTACATAAGTATCGCATAATAGTTACGCCTATTAGTTCAATCTTTGCGTAACGAAGTGTATAAACGGTAATAATGCGTATATTCATTAGATTCAGTTCGGCGTTAAAGGGAAACAATATAAGGCTTATGTATGGTTGTCAAATAAAAGAATAGGTCAATAAATAAATAAATAGATAAAAATTGAGATAGAGAAGTTTCATAAGATTTTTTTTTTTTTCTATAGATCTTTGCATTAGTTTATTTTAGTGAATGGAACATAAATCTTATTCTTCTTTATCTTTTTTTTTCCATTAAGAGACAAGGTAATTAATTGCAGACACTTTACTCCTCTTAACGACTTAGTAATCAGATAATATTTTTTGTTCGCCTTTTCAACTACTATTAATAAGTAAGTTACGGTATTTCAACAAACTGGCAAATTAACACTAACAAAAAGAAAATGATAATATGATGAGAAACGGTAAGTTATATATAAGAGAAAGCAATTTATTTGGTGAATATAATGATGATTTTTACTTAGTCTGAGTCCTCATTAAATTATCTATGTGTATATACCTACAAACTTACTCCCAACCAATAACCAAAACAAAAAGATAAACCTAAACTAAAGATCTGTATAAAATAATAATAATAATAATAATAATAATAATAATAATAATAATAATAACAATAATAATAATAATAACATTAATAACAATCCTGCTTTCTGTAATCTAACTTACTTCCTTTATTTATAACTGGTTTTTTTTTGCAATACAGCTAATCACCAATACAATTAGCGTGCACCTGGAGACTCTAATCAGCCGGAAGGTGAAACAAACGCAGAGCAAAGCGATCACAATCATACACCATTCATTAATTAATCAGTGCAACATTTAACAGAATATAATAAATAGACTCATACAAAACGCCTTTTGCACAGATCACGAAAAAGAGCCAACGATTACATCACATCCTTAACCAACATTATTATTTTTATTCATTCTTACACTTAAAGGTTTAAATAACGTATAAAGGAAACCTGGACATATAGAGTAAAATACAAATGAATAGAGTGGTGATGGCGCGGCATAAGTTTCTGTTTAGATGATAATTATAGACGATCATAGACAAGGTTAGAATCTCCTACATCGGTTCAGAGCGTCTAAACAAGGATTCCAGTTTCGGTTCACTGCGTTAAAAGTATTATTACACTTGCTTAAAACTTGTATCTATATAAACATGATCATTCCTACTTGTGCCATTCTAGTGCTTAAAAAAAGTAAGTGGATGCATATACTAATGAAATAGAATATATAATTAGGTTTAGTAATGTTTATGCATCTTGATATTGAGAGAAATATGAAGTTGGATAAATATTGATAAATTAAAAATAGGGCATGATGAAAAAATATATAGAGAGAAAAATTTCATAAAATAGAGGCCATGAAAAAAGGTATATTTACACTTGCTCATCTTTTTTTCTAATATTTCAAACACTTTCTTTACAGTAAATTATAAGATATATAAACTTTTTCTGTATTGTCATCACTATCATCATCGTGTTGTTGGTTG
>JAXIVD010008737.1:10000-16863 GCA_036785275.1 Cancer borealis | reverse complement strand
ATATATATATATTTATTTATTTATTTATATATGTAGTACATATGTGTATAAAGAAATTGTTTTTTCTAATATATTCCTTTTTTCGTTTTACAAAATGTTTAGGTATGTCAACAAATAGTATTTGATTCTTATAAATAGAAAAACTGCAAAATGTGAAAAATATACATACACGAAAGTACTGCACTCTGCTGGAATTGGTTTGCCATATCATTGTTACACCAGGATCTTCAAGCACGTTCCTTAAGCTTTGATATGGCTGTTGGACATAACGTACCGCTAACACTGACATGAGATTGCTAGCATAGCTCCTGACCAACACCAATGCTACCAGCATCCATGTGGCCATAACTACGCGTCGCTGCCATGAATCCTGAGAAGTTGTGATGTCTGAAAAGAGGTGAGAGTACATTCTTTTTTGTTGTACTATACAACAAAAAATACATATGTGCACTTATAGGCTATGCTTGATTTTGATGTTGCAGTCTTTTTTGTTAAGGAAATAATATGTTTTTATAAATAAAGTATTTTATAACGTTCCATGTTGGCCGAATAGACCACTCGAATTATATGATGCAAAGATGATAACGTATTTGTTGTTTTAGTTACACGGCAAAGTGAGCAATATAGTGTTAAGGGAGTTAAGACCGATGTAATTTCATTTTGTGCCATTTTAATAGTAAAGTGAAAGTGGTGGCCTAGTGGCTAGCGGTCGGGTATACTTGCTCAGAGTCCCGAGTTAGAGTCCCAATACCCACTGGCCATTTTTCTTTGGTAATACCAGCGAATAGCTAAAGATCACCCACATACTGCCATAACACTATCCTCGACGGGACTGCAATGCTAAATTTTGAGGAGCTTCCTGAGGCAGCATGAGCCTTTCAATAACAAACGAGGCATCATTTAAAAAAAAATTATAGCCCGCACTACGGGCGGAGGCCGACCATCTGAGACCCATTAAGCCTCCCGGCGCAAAGTTTTCGTATTCCGTTATTCAAATGTATCTGGTCACGGGGTACGGAACACTGTTTTAAGTTGTCTACAATATCAATGCTTAAAAATTTGACAGGACTTCATATCTTGCTTTGACGCATCAATTAATCACAATCGCTTTCCTTATAACATAGTTACATACATACTACATCATCAATCATACCAGGAACAATTTCATTCTTTTAAACATTGAGCAAATTACTTCTTTTTCCTACAATCAGTTCCGTGGAGCGATATACATATTTATGACAAAATGAAACACTTCTTACATATACATATACTTCATACATGATAATTACATCAGCGGCAGCAAGGTGAATGAGGTTGAGCGAGTGAGTTGGACGCACCTACGAGTGAGCGGCCACAGCCTCGCCGTGGAAGAGGGTTGCCGGAATAGGCATGGAATAGGTCGCTTGTCCCTGGAAGAGAGACTGTGCTTCTGTGGTCAAATCCAAACAGAAAGACACGCCATCGAGAACTGTCCTCGCACTTCCACCCTACGCCAGCAGTTCCGACTTACCACCATGGAAACTCTATTTATAGAAAGAACTGATTATGCAACTGTCTGCCACATCTGTCATTTGATTATAGCCGAGTACACTTAATTACCTCTTTCATTATCTTCACTTTTATAATGTTTTAGGTCTAATGTTTGTATTGGTTTTGCAGTGGATTATTATAGTGTTTACTAGTATTTTTTTTTATCTTTTTCTCTTATCGATGTTTTACAGGTTTAGTTATTGTTTTTTTTAAAGTATTTAGTTTTGTGTTTGTCTATTGTTGTTTCTTTTTTTTTATGTTTCTATATTTGAGAATTTTTAATATCAATATGATTTTTCTGTTTACTTTTTTTGTTTCATTTAGACGCAGATATTTTACGTATTTAGAGTTTATGTCTTACGTGTTTTGTGCTTTTATCGTGTTTTTATTTGTGGGTGTTGTGTTCCTTGTGTATTTTTGTTTTTTTATCTGCTCATTTAGCTATTTGATCTTGGATCCTTATTTTGCCCTTTATGTATCAACAAGAATTTTGCGCAACACACTATCTAGTTACATACATTTTCATATATGTTTGTACCATAGAGACCGTTTATGCCATATATTGTTAGTAATATGTGTGGTCAATAAAAATCTATCTATCTATCTATCTATTTATGAAAAGGAGATCTAATGTCTTGTTCATTCATGTTAGTTTATTAATTTCTTGTTGTAGAAAGAATTTATCCGCTAAATCTAATAGTAGTCTGGCTTGTTTCTGTTCATCTCTACTTCCTCCTACAATTTTGCTTGAGTTCCATTTTATTATAGGGAAGTTGAATTCTCCAGTGATTAGCAAGTCAGGTACGGATGGTGGTAATTTTTCTAGGCTGTCCTGTAGTCTTTTGAATGCCTCAATGAGCTTATGTCTACTACATTATGGGGATGGTATATGGTTACTGATATTAGTTCCAATTTCTTTATTTTCAAGGCAATGATTTCTATTTCCTCATTAGAGTATGACTTGTGACTTGGTTGCTATGTTGTCCCTTAGATAAGTTATGGTGCCACTATGTGATCTATTTTCTCGATCTGCCCTAAATGCTGTGTAATTTTCTATATTCATTTCAGCATATTTTATGTTTTTGTTAAGGTGTCTCTCAGTAAGTGCAATAATTGCAGTCTTTTCCTTTGCTCATTTTGCAATGAATGGGATTTTATTCCTATTTGATTTTGGGTATAGACCTTGAATATTTCCTAGAAGACATTCTAGTGGATTGTTATTGCATTTATCCATTGACTCATTTGTGGTGGTAGTTGTTGCATTTGTAATTGTTGTTGTTGTGGCATTTGTAATGGTGGGTGTTACACTTGTTCTTGGGGCTGCTGTACTATTTGCTTCCCCATGGCTATATTGTTTATCATTGTTCCTTGTGTTTCGACTATTGTTATTAGGCTGCACGAGGAGGCAAAACCTTTAGAACTTCAGGTCTTCTGGAGGCTTACTAGATGAAACAGTACTGTCTTTCCGGGTGTGTGGCGAGGAAATTGATATTTTGGAAAGTTTCAAATACCTTAGTAGCGTAGTCCATAACAATGGTGGGTCACGTCAAAAAGTGTTACGGTGGATTGACTTGGCATACGCTCAGCACGAGTAAAAGGAACAAATATTCAGATCATCAATTCGCTGTTGATCACGGTATGGCTGACATGGACATTGGATACCGACCTGAAGAGGCGAATTGATGTATTTAGTAATAAATACCTTCGCATAATCATCGGTTTATCGCTGGAATGATTTTGTGTTAGATCAGCGATAGTCCGTACATCTTCCCACAAACCAATATTGCCAAATGGAGATCCACTAGTTTTCACTCGGGGTCTAAACGAGCCTCAAAAATACGCACAATTCTATGATGATACTTCTATTTAACATACTTTCATACCTTGCTGTTCTTTATCATATTGGTTGGTGAATTGTTAACACATTTTAACTAGATAACATCGGTATATTGATGCAATTTTTAATACTGAATTTATTCGTGTTTTGCTTAAAGCCCAATTACAGTAATATACCAGCATGATATGTGGAAAAAGAAAGCTGGTTGCCTTCTTTATTGGTTACTTTATGATACAAGAAATATTGCAGCGGTTACAAATGCTTGTATTAACAACATCAGATAAATAATACATTTCGTGTTGAGGTCATCCCACTGCCAGACGAATAACTATGGTGGTGCAGTAAACTGTAAACATTGATGTAAACATTGATCATGTCCATTGTCGATGTCTTATGGGCCAAAGTGACCGGGGCATCAAATTTGATGCCCCTGTCACTTTGGCTAATTTTGATGTCGAATCCCTATTCACTAACATACCACTACAAGAAACCACCAAACTCATACTAGACAACAGTAATGAATCCACAATTACTTCCACCGGACTTAACAAACAAGCCTTTGCTTCCCTATAAGAAATTGCCACTTGCTCTTCATTATTCACGTTTAAAGACAAACTATTCACTCAAATTGACGGCATAGCAATGGATTCCCCATTCGACCCCTCTTATGCAAATGCATTCTTATGTTACCATGAAAAAACATGGCTAGATCTGTGCCCCTTTGATTATATATAAGTTCTTAAATTCAAAGCTAAACCCAGCTCCACCAATAATGTCTGTGATGTGATACAGATACACACCGAACCATTTGGTAGGTTTTACTCAACAAAGAACTGAAGCACAATCTGTAACAATACAGAAAAAAACCAATACAGAAAACCATCCAGAAAACAATAATAACATTGTCAGTTACACAATCACGTGACCATATAAACCATAGTAACCCCAAACCCAAACACACAATACACATCTTTCCACAGCTCCTTCAATGAGAGAATGACAATCCCTCGTTCGAAAGAGGGTTACATCTCTTCCGGAACATTATCCGAATCCAAAGGTCGAACCCCAAAACATGCTTCAAATAGTAGTATAACCTCTAGCTCTTAACAGGCTTCGAATATAATTAATACCTCGAAAACACCACAATCACCCCTTGTTCATAAATGTAACATAATGTTGCTTCGTAGCGGATGGGAGGGTGTCTAATACGGCTGGAACTCCTCAAACCCGTATTTTCCTCACCACAATCAGTTTGCGGCGGACTAACTGCCTCATCCTTCGGTGAGGATTCATCTGCCATCATTACTGCCTCAGGAAAGGTCGGTTGCGATACAGCATCTTCCACAGTGCCGGGATTCTGTTCTTTGTCTTCACCGCGTGACTGAGCGTAATCTCCTCTCAGTGCTTTATGGTCGGGTAAGGGAGCCAGGTGCTTGAGCGACACAGTATCTTCCTTGCCGTTTGGATATCTTATATGAGCATAATGAGTATTAGCTTGGAGTAGTTCCACCTCGTCCACGAGAGGGTCATTCTTGCTCATACGTACATGTCGTTTTAGCAGTATAGAACCCTGCTGACACAGCCAAGAAGGAACAGAGGACCCAGTTGATGAACGGCGAACGTAACTGAATAATCGCTCATGAGGAGTCTCATTGGTGGCGGTGCAAAGTAGAGAGCGAATTGAATGAAGTACATCAGGCAATACTTGCTGCCAGCACTGGATGGGCAAATTACGCGATTTCACACTCATTGTGACAGCCTTCCAGATAGTACCATTGAATTTTTCTACTTGTCCATTTCCTTGTGGATTATAACTAGTTGTTCGACTACTAACTATGCCTTTCTTAGTGAGAAATTCCTGCAACTCACTACTCATAAATGATGTCCCCCGGTCAGTGTGTATGTACGCCGGCATTCCGAAAATAGAGAATAGCTGATTCAAACAAGTAATAACAGTCGCATAGTCACTTTATCGCACTTTAGTCCCCCGGTCAGTGTGTATGTACGCCGGCATTCCGAAAATAGAGAATAGCTGATTCAAACAAGTAATAACAGTCGCATAGTCACTTTAGCGCAAGGAAATACGAAAATCTTGAGTACTCATCAACACTATTGAGAAAATAGTGGTTGCGGTCCGTGCTTGGCAAAGGGCCCTTGAAATCCAAGTTGAGTCGTTCGAAGGGTCTAGTAGCTTTCACAAGTGGTGTCTTGGGTTGTGAAATCTTGGCTTACATTCTGCACATATTTTGCATGATCTTGCTACTTACCTGACTTCTTCCACAGGGTACGGCAAATTCTTTGATCTTACGAAATGGAACAATCTCGTGACACCAGGATGGCACAGAGCATCGTGTAAAGTATAAAGTGTCTGTCGGTCAGGGTTAGTCACGCTGCAATATGATCTTGACAGGACGTTAGAGGGAATATTCTCCCGGCCTGGCCGGTACACTATGTCGAAGTCATAACAAGACAATTCCATCCTCCAGCGATGCATCTTATCATTTTTTATCTTACTTTTATGCTGCTTATCAAATAGAAATGTAACTGAGCGTTGATCAGTCCTTATGGTAAAATGTCTACATGATAGATAGTGCCTCCAGTGGCGGACAGCCTCCACTACTGCCTGAGCTTCCTTCTCCACAGCTGAGTGTTTTTTCTCCGATCCTTGTATTGTACGGGAGAAGGCGACAGGATGTCCTGTTTGAGAAAGTACTGCAGCGATGGCCCCGTCAGAGGCATCAGTTTCCACATCAAACGATAATGACTCATCGATCGCACTAACGACCGATGATTCTATGTCTTTCTTTAATTGATAGAAGGCATCAGCAGCTTTTTTCGTTACGGGAAACGAAGTGGTGGTGGTCAGGGATCGATTTTTCCTCGAAAAGTCATAGATCCACTGAGAATAATAGCTAAAGAGACCAAGGGTTCGGCGTAGTGACTTAAGGTCATCAGGCACTTTTAAGTCGTGCAATGGTTTCAATCTTTCTGGATCTGGACGCATCTCTCCTCCTTCAACCACATAACCCAAAATGTGAAGGCTACGAGTTGAAAATATATACTTATCTTTATTATAGTTTATGTTCAGTCTTTTGGCAGTTTTCAGAAATTTCTTGAGGTTTTTGTCATGTTCTTCCGGTGTCTTACCACATATTTTGACGTCGTCCAAATACGCATAAGTACCGGTAAGGTTCTCCTCCTTGATGAATGTGTCCATGATCCGTTGGAAACAGGCTACCCCATTTGTCATACCAAATGGGACACGGGTAAACTGGTATAGTCGCCCACAAGCTTCAAATGTAGTGTAGTGCTTCTCTTCAGCTTTCAATGGGACCTGATGATAAGCGCTTCTAAGATCGATCGTACTGAATACACGGTATTTAGCAATCTGATTGACAGTGTCATCGATGCGTGGTAGTGGAAACGCATCTAGTAAGGTGAACTTATTTATAGTGTGGGAATAATCAATGGCAAGGCATTTCTTGCGAGTCTCACT
>JAXIVD010008737.1:0-2500 GCA_036785275.1 Cancer borealis | reverse complement strand
GCTTCAGTGATCCCTGATGACCAAGCTACACTCGCTGTTGTGACGTCAGCCGCTACTCCGCGAGTGTTAACGAGGGCAGTTACAAGGGTTGGCATTAATGGAGTGGAAGTGGATGGCCTGGTGGATAGTGGGAGCTCATAAAGCTTCATTCACCCTGGCCTTGTGAAACGCTACTCTTTAATGCTTCACCCATCTACGTGTGAAGTCTCTATGGCCTCTGCTCCGCTGTCCACCCAGACATCGGGATTTTGTTTAGTGGATCTTCAAGTAAAGGGCAGAAATTATAAAGATGTGCGATTATCTGTATTACCGGGACTGTGTTCTGACGTCCCACTGTCTGAGGATGCCCGGACTGCATTTCGAGAACTTAAACGCGACGTTGAAACTTCTGTAGTGAAGGCCATTGATGAAACTATACCATTCGAAGTAGAGACCGATGCTTCTGAATGTGCTATCGCTGCAGTTCTCACTCAAGAGGGCCGTCCTGTCGTGTTTTTCTCTCGGACTCTCCAAGGATTCGAAAGGAATCACGCCGCTGTGGAAAAAGAAGCTCAAGCAATCGTAGAGGCTGTACGTCACTGGCGGCATTATCTGGCCGGCCGCCACTTCTCTGTGAAAACCGACCAACGATCTGTCAGCTACATGTTTGACAAAAGGCACAAAAATAAAATCAAGAACGAAAAGATTCTTCGATGGAAAATGGAATTGTCGTGCTTCGATTATGATGTTACGTACAGACCTGGAAAGGACAACATTCCCCCTGACACGTTCTCAAGATCGCACTGCGGGATGATTCACAACGATCAACGGTCCCTGTTGGATCTTCATGAGACGTTATGCCACCCAGGAGTGACTCGCTTACTACATTTTGTACGCTCGAAGAATATGCCATATTCTGTAGATGATGTTCGTCAGGTAATAAGCTCATGTAAGGTTTGTGCAGAATGTAAACCAAGATTTTATATTCCTGAGAAAACTTCGCTCATTAAAGCCACTCAGCCGTTCGAGAGACTAAATATAGATTTCAAGGGACCTCTCCCTACTACCAATAAAATCCAATATTTCTTAAACATCGTAGATGAATATTCAAGGTTCCCTTTCGTTTTTCCTTGTGCCAATATGACTGCATCAACTATAATAAATTGTCTGAGCCAGTTATTTGCGATATTTGGAATGCCTGCTTATGTTCATTCAGACCGAGGGACTTCATTTATGAGCAAAGAACTAAGGAACTTTCTTTCCAGTCGGGGTATTTCATGCAGTAGAACAACTAGTAATAATCCCCAAGGCAACTCTCAAGTAGAAAGATATAATGGCATTGTCTGGAAGGCTATTATAACTAATTTACAAACTCGTAAACTACACCTAGCTGTTGGCAAGTGGTTCTCCCTGACGCGCTTCATTCCATACGCTCTTTGTTGTGCACAACCACTAATGCTACTCCCCACGAAAGGCTTTTCACGTACTCTCGTCGATCATCCACTGGGGCTTCGATCCCTTCATGGCTGTGTGAACCCGGGCCTGTTTTACTGAAGCGTTACGCACGTAATAACAAAGCTGATCCATATGTTGATGAAGTCGAACTCTTACAGGCCAACCCTCACTATGCGTATATCAGGTATCCAGACGGTAGGGAGGATACGGTCTCTGTCAAGCATCTAGCTCCTACAAGTAGAATGCATCCACAACCCGAAGATCCAGCTGCATCCCAAAGTATCGGTGAGTGTCACAGCAGTAAGGGATTCTCTCCTCCACCCTCAACTACCGGTGACGCAAGGCCCACTGAAGAACAGGTTGTCCCTGAGGAGTTAGCAGTGCCTGAAGGGAGCGCTAAGGATGACACTAATGTGCCTGTACGTTATGAAGAAGGTTCTCAGTGTGAGGCTGATATTCCGCAGTTGAGAAGATCGCAGCGTAACAGGGGTCCTCCTATACGTTACGAAGCGCATTGAATGCTTTTCTAAAAGCGGGGATGTCGTGTTTGGGTTTCGCATGACTGTTTTGGATAAGCTTCGGGTTTTGTTGTGAGTGATGGTTTTTTTTTTGGTTTTTTTTTTCAACGGGGGGTGAATGTCGTGTTTTGAGTGTTTCGCATCAGTGTTATCCTTGTGTCAGTGTGAGTGATTCGGATGTTTGAAGCAGTTTCGTTCGAAGCGTGTGCGACCCATACTAGTGCGCCTGTATGGAAGGGAATGTTAGTTGGGGTGGGAACGTGGCCAGACACAACTGAACAGGTCAGTTTTCTCTGTAGTGTCTACATGCTTGTTTTGTTTTCTCTTGTGCATAATGTTATATTGTACATCGGTCAGGAACCATTGTCATTCTTATTTATTCATGTTTATATATTCTTTCACAGATATGGTGTTATTTTTGTGTGAATAAAACCCGCTGATTGAAGTTGTGTTTTATCACTTCAATATATATATATATATATATATATATATATATATATATATATATATATATATATATATATATATATATATATATATATATATAT
>JAXIVD010008736.1:10000-16865 GCA_036785275.1 Cancer borealis | reverse complement strand
ATATATATATATATATATATATATATATATATATATATATACATATATATATATATATATATATATATATATATATATATATATATATATATATATATATATATATATACATATATATATATATATATATATATATATATATATATATATATATATATATATATATATATATATATATATATATATATATATATATATATATATATATATATATATATATATATAATATATATATATATATATATATATATATATATATATATATATATATATATATATATATATATATATATATATATATATATATATATATATATATAATATATATATATATATATATATATATACATATATATATATATATATATATATATATATATATATATATATATATATATATATATATATATATATATATATATATATATATATATATATATATATATATATATATATATATATATATATATATATATATATATATATATATATATATATATATATATATATATATATATATATATATATATATATAGAGAGAGAGAGAGAGAGAGAGAGAGAGAGAAAAAGAAAGAGAAAGAAAGCTAGTTCTCTCACACACCCCTATCTCCTTGTCCAAAGGGGACAGCAACCGCGTCCTATCAGTGAAAAATCCTGTGATCTGAGCAGGATTCAAGCCCACGCTCTGTCTCGTGGAAAGTAAGGACGTTTACCACTGAACCACGGCTCTGTGTGTACGTGTGTGTGTTCATGATGGTCTGGAGGATCACGCGCTGGACTAGTGATTGTCAGCAATTACCCTCCCCTAAAGACCTCAGATCTCATAGAGACGGATCTATGGGTAAGGCTGAGACCTTTCACACACCCGCATCTACTTGCTCGAGGCGGACAGGAGCTACTCCCTGTCTGTGAAAAATCCTTAGCGATCTGAGCGAAATTGAAACTACGCCTTGCTGGGTGAAGGGGGGAGACGTTAACCACTGAACCATGGGAGTGTGTGTGTGTTTATGTGTATGTGTGTTTTTTTTGGGAGGGAGGAATGCATGCGTGCGTGCCTTCGCCAGTTTCTACAAGTTTAGTACATATCCAACACGATATGGGGACAAATGCTACAGTGCTCGGCGGTGGCCGGCTGACCCTCACTACTCTACAAGGACGCGCCTAATATAAACTCCGGCCGTCACCTCCCTCCCTCCCTTCCCTTCACCACCACCACAACCTTTTCGTCAGTCATCCACCATGAGTACAATCGGTCCCACTTTTCCATACATGCCACCAGGCTGGTACGCTCGCTGCGGCCGGGTCATCTGAGAACATGGTGTGCCTATACTGAGGAGGATTTTTGTCGCGCCGGGAAATATCACAAGCACCATCATGAGGGGCGGGGCACGGTGGTTCGGCTCCCTAAGACAGGATAAAAATATAAGTGAGCACAGAGCGAGGTACCAGTCCGTCCCTTGGGAATATTTAGCCTGGCACTCTTGCAGGCTGACGTCAGGTACTGCCGGTCCGTCCTTGTGAGACCCACACCCGCCATTCACTGCTGCCCCTCTACTGTCACCATCAACTCCTCACCACCGATAAAGTAACGTCGCTGTTGTCGCAGCTACAATAGGAAAAACACAATGCGTGTACTGTATCGTTACTATTGCCACTTCACCGTAACATCCAGTGTCACTTTGTTCATCCCGAGTGTTCCTACCTTCTGATGTTGCTGTCTGCACCAGCCACATTCACTGCTTGCACACATCAGCAACACCGTAACTTAGAGTGAAAGTCTACGTCGGTTCATGTCTTTACAAACACAAACGAGGTTCTCATAATATACAGATAAGTTTGACCAATGTGGTAGGTACAATGAATTACAAATTCATTAAATATAACAAGTAAGGTACCATAAAACACAGCTAACCTTGCATTCTGCGTGAGGTCAGTTACTATTTATTGTCTTTCCGGCCACAATGGTGGCCGTGGAGAGAGTTGAGAGGTGGTGACTGTATTGTGAGGTTTTTATACCCAACTCCATTTCCCCCCCACATTACAATTATACCCAACTTAGTCGTGGAAGTTAAGATATTTGTTCCCATCTTTCTCGACTGAGAGAGACACAGCAAGCCACACCTGACATAGAATTGAAAAATAAAAAGTTATTAAGTAAAGAGACAAATTACGTTCATATGAAATTTCTAACTTCGTGAATGTTTGCGTACATAACAGTAACGTTCTACACCAATTCAACTTTTTATATTTATTTTGTTATGAAGCAATCCGTAAGCGACTGTTCCTCCAAACCTAAGGCATTAATAGCATATTGACTTTTATCATGTTACATTTTCAACTGATCCAAAGATCTTTCAGTGTTGTTAATGGCATCCATGGGGAAATGAGCTTCCAGTAAGATAAAAGCAATATTAATTCGTCTTTTTTTTCCATTAAACCAGCAACATCACTTTGATTTATTAGCTTCAAAATACTACATTTGCGAAGCACAAAATGTCAATACTGTAACTCGAGACGCATTACACTCGTACCCGCAAATAAAGAGGACAGATTAACGACAAACTGACTCCGCGGCCCGCCACTTGATCCCTTGGCTGTGGCATCAGATATCCGCGATTGAAGAGTAATCAACGAAAAGTTCGATATACTTAGGGCGGGGCGGAACAGGACAAGATGGAGCTGGTGTGAGAGGCCATGGGCGTGCCAGATCATGAGGGTCTGGGCAAAAATAAAGTGGTTGGGAGATGGAGAGAGACACGATCATGCTTCTCCAGTACCTCCTTTGTCACTTCGTTAAAACTGTTGCTCATTAATCATGGTCTTTAATAATGTATCTGGCAGTCATTCTCATATCTGCGGTCTCACTCACGTCCTTCCTGTTCCGAATACATCCCTATCTTCCGCCACCCCTTCCTCCCTCCCATTTCCACCAGCACTCAACCCGTCAAATGCTCTCTGCGCACATTTCCGGGGCGTCACCTATTACTACCTCCCCTACGCCCCTTACCTGCCTTCCGTCCTGTCGCTCTACCGTTTCCTCTCGCCACCTGTCACCTTCCCGTGCCAAACAGTTCCGCAGCGACCCGCACCTGGGGAGGTAGAACGGCGGAGGAGGGCAGGTGGGCGCCAGCGGGATGTGGCGATGGGCGTTACGCTAATGAAACTCTAGCAATGGAACCTGATATCCCCGCCAAACGTCACCTAACATCACAAGTTGCTCTTAGTCACAGTAAACTCTCTCTCTTTCTCTCTCTCTCTCTCTCTCTCTCTCTCTCTCTCTCTCTCTCTCTCTCTCTCTCTCTCTCTCTCTCTCTCTCTCTCTCTCTCTCTCTCTCTCTCTCTCTCTCTCTCCTTTGTGTGTGTGTGTGTGTGTGTGTGTGTGTGTGTGTGTGTGTGTGTGTGTGTGTGTGTGTGTGTGTGTGTGTGTGTGTGTGTGTGTGTGTGTATATGTGTGTGTTCACGCGCGCACGCTTCATAATAAAGTGAGTAGCGGTTTAATGATAAATACCTAATCATTATTTCCCTAAAAATACACACATGGGAAGCAAATGAACATATTACACACACAATTCACATCGAATTCGATACGATGGTGTTCATATGGATCAAGAAGGCGTTCATGTGTATGTTTGGCCACGTATTTATTGATGGGTGTAAAGCAGATACGAGGCCCAGCAGCCTTGCACGATTATGGGAGAGAGAAAGAGAGTCGGAAGGTTACTGGAGGATGTAGTGGCGAAAGTCGAACAGCATTTTCCAAAATAGTCTGATGATATGTAGTTACTATACCGGTGGGAGGGGACGGGTAAGCCTAGCCACTTGCAAGAGGTGTTGTATGATGACTTTACAGGCCGATCCTTTTCGTTTCTATAGTTCGTTCAATCTGTGAGAAAACTTTTGCAGACTGATAAGCATACAAAAGCTTGGAAGTAATCTGGATGATAATGAATCGATCTGACCATTAATGATTTGTAAACCTAAGTTGATAGAATTGTAATTGTAATGTGGAGAAGGAAATGTGCCAGGCAACAAAGGCCATATGGCACTAAGTTGATAGAAGTCGTTGCTGCTTCAGAGGAAAGTTGCTACATGTCGATAAGGTCCAGCCAGGGTCATCGGTGATGTGTTGTGATTTAACTTATGATTAAATAGAAAGCCATCGTGAGGTCCATATAAGTCAGACCTACCATTTCGGGTTAATAGTTGCTGAATTTGAAATAAAAATTGATTGAGGAAGATGTCCCAAAACTTGAAAATAATACAATGGAGGGGCGATGTCAAATATGTATAGGTATACCTTCTCTAACACATCCTTATCAGACGACGTTAAAGTCCGTGTTGCACGGACGCTTTTTTCCAGCATGTTTTGGTATTTTACTACCATTAGATGCCGATACAGGTATCATTTGGCAACAAACGGAGTGTCACGCATGATCGTCCTCCTGTCGTCAGTACTGGAATCTTTATTTATATACTGAAGCAGACGACGCGACACATACCACTGAACGGACTCCAGAATGTTTTGTCTTGCAGTGGAGTAAAGAAAAATGGCTACTGTTGATTGGTCAAGAGATGCTGTAGCATCTCTATGTGATATGCTAAGAGAAAACAAGTGCTTGTGGGACACCAAAGATCCGCGATGTGTCAGATCACCAAAAAATACTTTTTAACGTTGTAAATAACTTCTTTTGCTTGACTGCAGAACACAAGAGTGCGATGCAGGGAAACCTTCCATGGCAGGCGAGTGACCTGAAATGACCGGATGGGCCCGGAATGTGTGTGTCGCGTGAACTACGCTGCCAAGTGTAATGAATGGTATAAAGTGTCGTTGTTTCACCCTCAAATCGCAAGCCATTCGTAAAACCATGCAGCTGTATTATAACAATATATGACTTTAAAAAATTAGTTCACGTAACAGCTAACAGTATGATAGAGGTCATTATCGGCATGTTATAGATAGATGAACGTGACACAATGCGGGAATCCCACAGCTACGCCCGAGAGCTCAAGTAAGACTGGTTTGACTTTAGCATGGAAAGCAACTCTAGAACGATTATTGCTTAAGAAATTTGGATCATAATACAAATCTTATCAAGTCTTCTAAATTGAGAGACAATAAAATTGTACGGTAAGTAGGCCGGATGAGACGGAGGAAATTGGTTGTGACGGCTTATGAAAAATAACAATTTCAATAAGTTGTTTTGAGTATCACAGGAACGGCAAGGCAGAGCAGGGTACTGTATGGTGGTGGAGCGTTTGATACTTAATTAATTGATAGTCTTTGTGCACAGGAGACCACTTCTACGCCACTGACTCAATGAAGGGAATAGGCTCGGGGAAGTGGGCGGTTGGCTAGGCGGGTGTGGCTAGTATCATATTGGAGGGAACTTAACAGATACTTGCTTGCAATAGCCTCTGAAAGACATGTTTAAATCAGCTGTTTTAATGATGAGGTTGTTGTAAACGAACAAACAACACCAGTATGTTATGAGCTCTTTTTATCCCTCCATTATAAAACTGGCAAAATGTGTGTGTGTGTGTGTGTGTGTGTGTGTGTGTGTGTGTGTGTGTGTGTGTGTGTGTGTGTGTGTGTCTGTGTCTGTGTCTGTCTGTGTGTCTGTGTGTCTGTGTCTGTGTGTGTGTGTGTGTGTGTGTGTGTGTGTGTGTGTGTGTGTGTGTGTGTGTGTGTGTGTGTGTGTGTGTTTTCCTTGCCTCGGAGTCATAACAGTTCGCGAGACAACAGTCAACCTGCTGGACAAGTGGCGCCTCGAGCATCACCAGCTCACCTGGTCTGCCGTCCTCTTTTTCCTCCACCACCCTCACTCTTGCCACTAATCTCCTCCACTTCAGGATTGAGGGGAAAAAAACCCAGTTTGGTGTGCGCGGCCATTGATTTAAGTCACCTTTACCAAGGACGTGCTCCCGATCCACATCTCTGTCACAATCACTCCCTCCCTCCCTCACTCCAAACTCCAGCCACACTCACTTCCGATCCACACCCTCGCCTCACTCACTCTTCAACCACACCCATTCCCCATCCAAACTTACTTCCGATTCATACCCTTGCCACACTCATTTCCGATCCACATTCCCACCACATTATTCATCATCCAAACCCAGCCAATCACTCCTCATCCACACCACTAACTCATTCAATCCCCATCCACAGCCCTACCAGACTCACTCATGTAATTTCAAAACAAGCCAAACTGAGGCATGCTGACATTATTTTTCATCACTCGCATTTGATAAAGGTTCAATCGGGTTAAATGTCAAGTGGGAAGGTTTAAGAAATAAAATAACGGACTTACTTTTTTGTTTTCTTTTTTGAACTTTGCAATGTAATAATACATATGTTGGTTAGCATTCATTTTAAATATCATTGACGTGAATTGTTTATGAAATTTCTTTAAATTAGCAGATAAATGTGAATGTAATCAATGCTTAATTAATGAGTTACGGCAAGTGTCTATTTCCTAAAGAGATAATTCCTTCATACTTTCTTTCATTTATCTTCCTCTTTGATTCTTATTTCACCCCCCTATCTCTAATCTAATTCAAACCTTATCCACTCTCACTTCTATCTCTGAAAAGTTTACATCTCTCCACGCTGCTGATGAAAGATCCAGTGCCCGAAATCGCGATACAGCAAAATGACTAGTTACGCTAATATATATATATATATATATATATATATATATATATATATATATATATATATATATATATATATATATATATATATATATATATATATATATATATATATATATATATATATATATATATATATATATATATATATATATATATATATATATATATATATATATATATATATATATATATATATATATATATATAT
>JAXIVD010008736.1:0-5000 GCA_036785275.1 Cancer borealis | reverse complement strand
AGAAATAAAAATCTCAGAATAACACTGGGGCCCCTGCGTGGGTCCTCCTTGGCAGCGCGTCACAAAATGTGTTGCCAGGGAGGAATTTCTTAAAATTTTTCGTGCATTTTCGTTAGCGTAAGTTCATTCGCGTGGCGTGGCGCAGACCGTTGCGCAGGGCTTTGCCTCGGGGCAGGAGTGGCTTGTGTTCCATCCTACGCCACACCAGACACTACAACAGTTTCTCTGGAGTGATGAGTCAGTTCGAGATTAGGCACTGCACCTGACAAAATACTCCTACTACTACTACTACACACACACACACACACACACACACACACACACACACACACACACACACACACACACACACACACACACACATTGACACTTGTTGGAGAGTGGCGTTGACACTAACAGGTGTTCAGTATTACATTATGCACTGCCGCAACAAAATCAAACTTGGATACGGAATAGTTGTAGTGAGGTTGGGAAAAATTAAATAAAGTGGTTGTAACGTCTTTTGCATTACTGATATTTAATTTCTTTCTTTTAATTTTACTTCCCATCCACCTCTCTCTCTCTCTCTCTCTCTCTCTCTCTCTCTCTCTCTCTCTCTCTCTCTCTCTCTCTCTCTCTCTCTCTCTCTCACACACACACACACACACACACACACACACACACACACACACACACACACACACACACACACACACACACACACACACACACACGCACATGCTGGTAACGTAACAGCTTGTCATTCGGCAGGCTCGAGTTTGTGCCTTGCTCAAGGTACAAAGTTTCACTGATGACCAAGCAGTTACTGTCCTCCTTGAGCAAGAGGATGGTGTATGTGGTGTGTGAAAGGTCACAGCCTTACCCGTAGATCGGGCTATAATGAGGTGCAAGCTCTCTCCTGGAGGGTACAGCGCGTGATTCTCAAGACCGTGGAAAATGACACTCATTCATTAACACACACACACACACACACACACACACACACACACACACACACACACACACACACACACACACACACTACAGTAAAGTCGGCCACACACACACACACACACACACACACACACACACACACACACACACACACACACACACATTACAGTAAAGTCGGCCAAAACTTCGTGGACCTCGTGACTGTGCATGTATAAAGTTAACTCTTACGCCCCCAAGTGTACAAAACCTAAAGTCAAAATAAACACTGAAAATAATAAGCGTTCCCTATTAACGAGTAGCATTAAGTAAGGACTGAATTATTTACTTTGATCGTCAGTGAATTAATAATGAAAGACACCACCATCAACCTCTTCCGGAGGGATGAGAGAGAGAGAGAGAAAGAGAAAGAGAAAGAGAAAGAGAAAGAGAAAGAGAGAGAGAGAGAGAGAGAGAGAGAGAGAGAGAGAGAGAGAGAGAGAGAGAGAGAGAGAGAGAGAGAGAGAGAGAGAGAGAGAGAGAGAGAGAGAGAGCCAATGTTACAATGTTTTCGAATTGAAATAATTTTTTTTTCAGTTCTTGGAGATAGTTTAATAATTTCCTTAGTGCCAGATGCGGTGCCTTCTCGCTGGATCCTTACCAGTGGTCATAACAGGGGTTTTATCACCATAGCCACGCCCCATCTGTCATCTCTTTGCAGAAAAATTTCACAGGTGTTTTTTCCACATCCTTCAGACTTTGAAAAATTCCAATACTATTGGTTTTGGAATTTTCATGTCATGTTATTAGCCATGTATAAACAAATGTATACCATTGTGTGCTATTATTTTATAACATTTTCGTGTATGTAAAGTTCTTACCATGTGTAGATTAATACATCGCGAGTTTAGCATACTGGGTAGGACTTGATCTTTGACATAATAGATTATCGATGGTAATACTGATATGCCCAGCTTCACTTTTAGTTTTCATTACTGAGTAACGTTTTCATTTCCATCTAGAACCATTGTGTTAAGTGCCAAGCGTAGAAAGACAGCGCTGCGGCTCAGAGAGGTTATACAGACCGGAGGTCGATGATTGTAGTAGTATCATCGTTATTATCCAGGAGTAATGAGAACTAACAAAATTGTGGTCCAAGTGTTTCCGTTTCCCCTTATATTCTTTGTGGCACTAACATTATCATCATTACAACCATACTCATCTCCATACTTACTATGGATGGTGTTAATACAACTGTATTTATGGTTGCCGTACATGCAGTGAAGACTGTTTGCATTCACTCCCTTCTTGGAAGATACAAGGATGTATATCAACAAGATGAGTCTCATGGTCATACTATCTAACGAACATGCTATATTAATTAAGGCTTTACTGAATGTATCCCAGTTCATTGAGGGACCTTATTACGTTTTCATCTCAAAGTTTCTTTGTTGTTATATTTGCCAGAACCTGCCTATGTAGTGCGTATATATTTTTTTTGTCTATTTGTTTTCTTTTTACTCTCTCTCTCTCTCTCTCTCTCTCTCTCTCTCTCTCTCTCTCTCTCTCTCTCTCTCTCTCTCTCTCTCTCTCTCTCTCTCTCTCTCTCTCTCTCTCTCTCTCTCTCTCATGAAGTATGTTAGGGGTTATGGCTACCTTACTATTCAGGAGTTAAGGCACCGAGATGCTGATCGGCATAGCACTCGGTGTGAGGCCTGACTCTTAATGAGCATAACGTTTTCTGGTGAAAGGCAACAAGATCCGAGGGAGTGGAGAATCTTTGAAACAAACACACACACACACACACACACAACACACACACACACACACACACACACACACACACACACACACACACACACACACACACAGGAGACCTGACAGTGACAGAACCCACAGTACGGAATATGATATTGAAAGAGTGAATCGCCCAACATTTACTAAAAGAATACTGTTTTTAGGATCTGCTATAAGGGATGTTTCTCGGACCTTCCATTTGACCTAATGTGCGGAGATGCTGTCCGCCACGGCAAATAGAAGGCATTGAGGAGTTTGTGTAGAAGGAGAGAGAGAGAGAGAGAGAGAGAGAGAGAGAGAGAGAGAGAGAGAGAGAGAGAGAGAGAGAGAGAGAGAGAGAGAGAGAGAGAGAGAGAGAGAGAGAAATGGAAATGATTACTTTTTAAGCTTTCTAACAGGACAGCCTTGTGACTTATACTCATAGTTCACTTGACCCAGTATGATACATCCAAGTGTAAGGTGATAAAATAATGCCTTAAAAAGTGTTTATCGCCATATAGTACAGTGAGCCTTACAGTCGCGTCACCATGTCCCGATGATATCGTGGAAGAGGAAGTGTTTTCCGTTCCCAGCTTTGTCGCTGTCTGCAGAGTCTGCCTATGTTTGAATATTTACTGACAGGAGATCTGTGCTGATCTTTCGTTAAGGTTACCGGGAAGGAGACTCACCTATGGAACAGCATTATACCAGGTGTCGATTTGTACTTTGTGTATCATATCATTCCTGACGCATATTATAATTATATGTGTTGTGAGTATTCAAGTTAGATACATAAACTTTACATGATCAATTACCAGATAATTAGGTCTACCTAACAAATGACATTCATGAACTTCTTCCATGATAAATATCAGTCAGCATCCTTTGCTACTTTCACCTCACAATGTGAACGCCTCGACCTCCAGCACAAATGACGCAGAGTAAAAAAGATATTTACTCCCTTTATGGTTGAGGAAATGAAGTACTTGAGAGGAAAGGGAGATGCAGTCGGAAAGGTGCTTGTATGTGTGTGGGTGGGGAGGATGGTGACGAGAGAGAGAGAGAGAGAGAGAGAGAGAGAGAGAGAGAGAGAGAGAGAGAGAGAGAGAGAGAGAGAGAGAGAGAGAGAGATGTAGCAAAGATTAGAAGAGAAAGCTGTGGGAGACGGAGGGCCTCCTTAGTATTGGGGTGCTTTCTCTCTCTCTCTCTCTCTCTCTCTCTCTCTCTCTCTCTCTCTCTCTCTCTCTCTCTCTCTCTCTGGTCATGGAGGTGAGGGAGAAATCGTCAAGCGGTGAACCGCAGCTCCCTGCAGGGAGGATGTCATGTTGTCGGTATATCCAGGATGTGACGTCATTTCTGCTGCTGAATCTTGCATTATATCTGTCCATATTAGTACAATAACGGCGCAAGTAGCCAACCTTCCTTTTTCATTTACATGTCGTGACATAAAGAACGTCGAGTAAGCTAGACTACATAATTGGTCCTTTATTAAAACTATCACCTTCATTCTCAAGTTTTGGCTTGATTTCATTAGGTATTGATGCGTATAACCAGTGTATCATGAAGTAATACGTAACAGTGAAAAGAAACGCTTTAAGTAAAGTGTATACGCATCATGGTGTATGGTATCGATATATGTAGCGGAGGTGTTCATAGTGTCCCAAAGTATGAACACATCGTTTGAGCAGCTGTCCTTTGATTTTTACGGGGAGATTCTTTTTCAAACGTTCGAGGGTGAACACAAAGTGTCAACGAATGCAATACAGTTTGTATTTCATGTATGTCAACTTTATCTCCATAGTTTACTTAGCATTAACAGCAGCAATTAAATAATTTACAACCAGGAGTAGTATCCTCCGTATGAGAATTTTAAGAAAAAAATGTATTGTATATAACATCGTATCTTATTGTTGGGCTCACTATACAGTCATCCCTGTTTGGCAGCAACACACACACACACACACACACACACACACACACACACACACACACACACACACACACACACACACACACACACACGCACGCGCGCGCAACACACACACACACACACACACACACACACACACACACACACACACACACACACACACACACACACACACACACACACACACACACACACACACACACACTCACTCACTTCCTCTTGCCTAGGAATAAATAGCACACCACCTCCCTAGCTAGCTGTTGATGGTGGTGGTTTCCTCACCACCCGCGCCACCTTCTGTTTTCACGTACCACTTGCTGTTATGGATTATTTTATTGCAGTTTCTAGACGATGATAACAATAAACAACGAAAAATTATACCTAC
>JAXIVD010008735.1:7500-16866 GCA_036785275.1 Cancer borealis | reverse complement strand
GTTGGTCTTACATGTAAACCTGTCATTATATTCTCCAGCTCTCTATCACGCATGACATTACCATTTGTCCCTTCTTCTTTCCCACCCTTGCCTTCTTCTCATAATTTTAACCCAAACTCAACCATACATCCTTCCGACATGAAATCACCAAGTCCGTTCCGAAAATTATTCTTTCTCTCTCTCTCTCTCTCTCTCTCTCTCCTCTCTCTCTCTCTCTCTCTCTCTCTCTCTCTCTCTCTCTCTCTATATATATATATATATATATATATATATATATATATATTATATATATATATATTATTATATATATATATATCATATACTATATATATATATAGTATATATATATTATATTTATTTATATATATATATATATATATATATATATATATATATATATATATACACATATATCAACACACACACACACACACACACACACACACACACACACACACACACACACACACACAGCTTCCGTGGGGTCAGTGGTTAATGTCTCTGCCTGTTACCCGGCAAGGCGTGGGTTCGAGCCACGCTCAGGTCGCTAAGATTTTTCACTGCCAGAGAGTGGTCACTTTCCCCCTTGAGCAAGGGGATGGGTGTGTGTGATGTGATGAGAGGTTTTAGCCTTACCCATAGATCCGTCGCTATGAGTTCTTCGTGGAAGGGCAATGGCTAACGATCACTAGTCTAGCACGTGATTATCCAGACTAAGGTTGAATAACAAGGCGTGCGCGCACACGCACACACAGACAAACACACACACGTCATATAAGAATATGAAGTAATTTAGATTTTATCTAGCAAGTGAAAAGTAACAAAATGCATATATGAATATCAAACTTTTGTATTTCACATTGACTGCATATTTGGCGAATGCTCAAAAATAATTTCCGGCAACGTGCAAAAAACTGTATAAAACAGTCAAAATTAATATAATGCGCCCATTTTAGTCCACTCTAACATATGTAAAATTTACCTCGTGATGTAAGGTAAAAATGTGCAAGGGAGCTTAAAAAGCCATAATTATGGTGTTCTGAAAAAAGGCTCTTCATTAGTGTATGTTTGAGCGCGTGGCGGCAGGGAGTTGAGGTGGTGTTGGGGGCTGTCACCTCAACCACGCCCTCCGCGCCCTATCACTACAGACGTTCTCATTAGATAGCTCTTGTGCATCTTTGTGTATGTTTCTGTAAGAAGATGAGGGAAGGAAAACTACTATGTGGGGTGGAGAAAAGGAGAGGATTAGGGGAAATTATGATATTTAGGAAAAAAGAAAGAGATATGAGTGTTATCTATGCAACAGACATAGAAGTGGATGGAAGAAGATGATGCTTACATATCATCGCATTTCAAGCTTCATATGCATACAGAAAGTTCATCAGGATTATTACTCTTCCTTCATGGAATGCTTACTCACTTAAGGTTTTACGCAATATAAAGATGAAAAGGTAGTTTAAGGCATAAACTACCTTACCTTCTTCATCCGCTTAAACGTTAAGCGATGAAGAAGGAAATTTTGTGGACTTCTAATATTTCGTGTGAGTCAAAATATAAAGGAATTTGGGGTTTTGAGGCCCATATTGTTTAGGTTTCGGAGATTCGAATTTTTTGTTGCGTGATCCTATTCTTATATGTACGTTGTTTGTTTTTTTCGTCGTGACTTCTCCCTCGACCTTTTTCTTTTCGTTTATCAATTTTTTAACCTAGTTCTTGCATATTTTTTCTAACTGAAAAACCCTGTGCGTGATGTTCCTCCGCCCTCTCACCCAAAGAGTAGTGAGTTGCAGAGATGGGGGATAGAGGGTACAGAGAAGTGGAAAGACTGACAGTGGCCTCAACCTGACCCCTTCCTGTGGCCGTTTTTATTTTTATTCTCCCGCAAGGCTGGGTCGCCGGGCGTCGTCGACTCTTCACGTCGCAGGACTCAGGTGACCTCGAGTCCTCAGAACCCAGCCCTTTTACCCCCCAACACACCAACAGTTCCACTTCCTTCTCTGAATCCCTGTTCATACGCTCCTACTACCCTTCGTTCCTCTGCCCTCTGTACCAGTCCGAGAATACTTTAGTTTTATTTTACTTTCCATGATCGTGGTATTACAGCCTATGTTAGGATTGTACCGTAAGTACATTGATAATTAGTTTCTTTAACAATAACTTGATTATTCGTCTTCGTTTATAAATTTTGAGCACGGTCACCTTAAGAACTCATGTGGTCCTTATCCTTGGAAATCTTACTGCCTGTATGTGGCAGAGCAGCTGAAACGGTGGTTTCTTGTATGTTTTAGCGTCCAAGCAGTGGGCTTTTTTTCTTTATTGGCTTTGCTTTTTCAGTTGCTTAGGGAAAGAAGACAAAACATATGACCGTCTCGTGTTTGAGAAACTGCTTCAGTAAAAGCCTTAGAAAGGAAAAAACGTATTATATCTTTCTTCCTCGGTAATACTAGAATTTGTAATGAATTACTGCTTACATGATTGTTTCCGAATTCAGGAGCGGCTGCTTATGAGGCTGCGGACGTCAAGAGGAACAAAAGTGAATGGAAAAGGTTATATTACAAAATGGATAGGATGCACAAGTTGTGTTAATTTTGAAATTAGTTTCGAGCTTTTCATAAATAAAGGAACGCCCCAGACAGGCGCGCACGTGCACACACACACACACACACACACACACACACACACACACACACACACACACACACACACACACACACACACACACACACACACACACACACACACACACACACCACACCACGACATCAGGTGTGTGAGCACCTGTGTTTATCTTCACCTTGTATATCCCGATTTCCTGTTTTATGGTATCTATCGAATCTTTTAGTCCATATTAGTATGTTGTTTGATTTCCTGTCAGTTATTTAACTAATATCTTTTTACTTTAGATTCGTATTTGTGTTATTTCGTGTCCTTATTGTCACCCACTTTTTTATCGGCATCACTGCCCTCCCCTCCTCCGTGAACGGCATCAACATCAAACTCAACAGAACACTCGGCAACTGCGAAGTTTTTTCTATTAAACTTTTAAGGGGAAAAAAAGTAGAGAAGTAAACGAATTTTTTTGGAAGTTAAAATTAAAAAAAAGTCCGGTCGGTGCTTGATTATTATTCAGGCGCGTTTTGATGACCCTGACGAGCCTGAGGCGACCTCCACATCTGCCCCGAGGGAGAAACAACGCCTCCAACCACCGCCACGCCCTCCCGCCACCGCCACGACACACTCGTTTATGTAACCTCCAGTGGCAGCGATGGCGGCAGCGGCGTTGAAGGGGTAATGGTGGGTAGAGGGCGGCAGGAAAATATGATATGGCAACAATTACACGGCGGATTGAGCCTGTGGGCACCGGGCTCCCCACCGGCGGACCGCGACACAAAGGCGAATCTTTTAGAGAACAGGTTCTGCGGAGCTAACGACCAGCTGACTATCTGTCCTTTCCCTCTGCGGGCTGACGAACGCTCACCCCTGACCTCCGACACCGCTGGCCTGTCGGGAAAAAAAATCATAATGCCATGGGATTTGTCCTTGTTCTTGTCGATTACTAGAGACAAACAGAAAACCTATGTTCCTCAGGCTAAGGAAGAGTAAAAAGAGACAAGGATAAGGAAAAGGAATAAGAACAATGACCTAGGAGGTTGAAGGAGGAGGAAGGATGAACTCCACAGCTCCGTGTATGAGTTCAATCAAATCCCAGTGTATTATTATTTACTGCGTGTATCCACTCTCCAGACTGGTAACCCGAAGGCTCCTGGCCCTTCCCCCCCCCCTTGCACTACCCTTTGTTTGCCTCAGTTTTGCTGTTCACACAAGTTTACGCTCACAACTTAAGCATAAAGTAAAGGAAAGCTGGACCTAGGATCTAGATTTCCCTTTACTTTATGTAAATTCCGATTACATTATTTACATAAAACAAAACCACTAATTGCATTCACCATTGTCCTCTTTCTACTTTCACACATCACAAAGCTCAAGCATTTTTCATCACTGCTCATTTTTCTTCCCTTTATTTCCTATTCCTTTCTTTCTCTTTGTCCTTTCACTTTTTCATTCCATCCCTCCTCTCCTCCCCTTTTCTTGGCAAGGTTCTCCTCATGCCCTCCAGCGACCCCCTGGAGAGGCATGACTTGCCTTGGGGTTCTTGCGGATCAACTTATTACCCGGAACAATTACGTCCTGAGCTGTACAGGGCACGGGGGTATGCTGGGGCTCGGAGGGTTAGGGGGCAGTACATCCTAGTGCCTGGTACGTCCTGGCAAGGTGTTGGGGGATCGGGTGAGTGAGTTAGGGAGGGTGAGGATATACAATGATGGAAAAGGATAGTAGTTGTGGTAGTGATGATGGTGATAATGGGAATGGTGAAGAATGGGTGGCACATAGTGATGTAGGTGTGCTTGTGGTGATAGTAGTGCGTGAGGTTGTGATAGTGGTGATGTACGGCTGTGGTGGTAGTGATGGTGTATAATGGAGATGAAGATGCTATTTCGATGATTCTCTCTCTCTCTCTCTCTCTCTTCTCTCCTCTTCCTCTCTCTCTCTCTTCTCTCTCTCTCTCTCTCTCTCTCTCTCTCTCTCTCTCTCTCTCTCTCTCTCTCTCTCTCTCTCTCTCCTCTCTCTCTCTCTCTCTCTCTCTCTCTCTCTCTCTCTCTCTCTCTCTCTCATGCTAGTTCACCTTCACCTTCATTGTTTAAAATCTATTTTTGGTGGCGATGGAGATGATGGTAGTGGTGGTGGTGGTGGGTGGGTGATGGTGGTGATGGTGGTGGGTGCTTGCTCGGGTCACAGTGCCTGGTACAAAGTGGTGGTGACTTCCTCTTCTCCTTCTTCTCCTTCTGCTCCGCCTTCTCTTTGTCTCTTCTTTCATAAATGCCGGTGATGCTGCCTTGTTCGAATTATCATCACAATCATTTCATCTACTTGCTCGATTCCACATATTCATCCTCCCTTAAAGATACTTCCTATAATTATTGGATCACTTCACACACACACACACACACACAACACACACACACACACACACACACACACACACACACACACACACACACACCACACACACACACACACACACACACACACACACACACACACACACACACACACACACACACACACAAAACACGCACACACATACAAGGCCTCAATACATGAACTGTCCTTCTTATTTAAAACCCTACGTCGCTTTAAATCTCGTTCCGCTATTAGAACACTCCGGTCAAACATTCCCACACTTTTGGAACTGCCCTACACCCATTATCTCCTCCTTGCTCGTAGAAAACACGTCAAGTTACTGTCTCCTTTGCTTTTAGGATCTTAACTTCTACAGAATTGTTTTGCACTTACAATATCTCCTTTCTAAATAGGCCTTTTTTTTTTACTTGTGTTCTCCGTGTGCCGCATACACCAGACAACCACTCTGTAAGAAACGTAGCTGCTCCACATACCATACCTCTGTCCTACCAACCTTCAAAACGTCCCACAACAAAGATGTGAACGCGACATGGGACTCGCGTGTCCTGTGCATCGTGGTCGTGTGGCGTCCGCGGGAAGCAGTGCCTTGAGCAGCCCTTGTTGCTCCCGGGACCCATAGACGTGCGCCAACCCTCCATTAGCGTGGCGCGGGCGTGGCCAGGTGGTAATCCTTACTGTTTTGCCCGCGCTCACCGCCAAAGGCCTACAACACTAATGAGTTCGACGGATTCACGACAGGCTGCCGCTGCCCCTTGCAACGAAATGTAGAGTATGAGAGTATTGAATAGTAAGTAAAAGTAGTAGTAGTTAGAAGTAGTAGTAGTAGTAGTAGTAGGCTGTAGTAGTAGTAGTAGTAGTAGTAGTAGTAGTAGTAAGTAGTAGAAATAGTAGTAACGTAGTTTGTTTTCGTTTGCAATGATACATTTGCGTAAATACATCCTACAGATTTTGGCAGAAAATCGCTTGTGTACATAGCGATGCATTTCAAAACAAGGCGAGCTACAATAACAACAATAATTGCAATAATAATAACAGTAATAGTAGTAATAATATTGTATGATAATATAATAATAAAGATAATACTAATACTAATAATAAAAATAATTAAACTAACAATAATAATAATAATAATAATAATAATAATAATAATAATAATAATAATAATAATAATAATAACAATAATATAATATATAATAATGATAGTAGTAGTACATCAAAATGAACACGCAGAATCACCCTTAAACACGACCAGTTCAATGATGTGGAGAGGCATTTTAAAACACAATAATTCAATTGCTTTGCCATCTTAGGGCGTACATGTATTTATCAATTATTTCGCTCATTGCTTAAACGCACATCATGCATGGTCAATCGCGTGATTAAAAACAAGAGAACAAAATTTATCATAACAAGTAGCTCCATGAATATGAGAGAGAAAAAAAAATTGAAAGATGATCAAACCAGTCATCAGTTTTCAGTAGTGATATGTTAAATCCCTAGTTCAAAGATCGAAGTATGAAACAACAGGTGGCCGCCGTCTCTTAACACCTCACACACAACACACACACACACACACACACACACACACACACACACAACACCCACACACACACACACACACACATATCATACACTTGACTTGCTATAATTTCGAGACTGTAATAACCATGGTGTTGTAGGTAACGTAGTATCGTATGACACGTCAAATAAATAATGGATGTAATAATTAGGTGAGAGGCTTAATCAGTGTATTTTCAGCAGGTTATACTTCGCCAGCCTCTCAACGTTATATAAGAACCGTGAGTTTGCACACTCTTCAAGGGAAACTACTGTAGCTTTCATGAATTTTGAAAGGAAAAAGGAGAGAGAGATGAGGAGAGGAGAGAGAGGAGAGAGAGAGAGAGAGAGAGAGAGAGAGAGAGAGAGAGAGAGAGAGAGAGAGAGAGAGAGATGATTTCTTTTGCGTGAGAGGAATTGTTACTTGCTCGTGCCCAAGGTGGAGTGAACATGAGTGAGTCACGCACACTACACACACCACACACACATACACACACACACACACACACACACACACACACACACCACACACAACACAGCACACACACCACACACACACACACACACACACACACACACACACACACATCAATCTTCCCCACCATATATTTGTTATGTCGCATGTCAGTTTTGGGTTCCATCTGGCCGCCACCGTCTTCCCGTCACGCACTAAATCATTGCCACTTGATCAATGTTGTCAGGGCAGCTCTCGACCCGCCTCCCGCCCCCTTAGTTACTGGGTAATTGAAGATCTGCGGTCAGGAATCTGCTGCTTCCGGCCCTAAGGTGATGCCGGCGGAGTGGGAGGTGACCCTTAGGCAGAGTAGTACCTCCGGACCTTATCCAGCGGCGCGACGTCTCCGCTGCCCTCAAGGCTTGTCTGCCCCTCCCCCTTCTCCCTCCCTTCCTCCTCCTCTCCTCATGCCCCTCCTCCCCTCTCCCTCTACTATAGTGATATGTTTTGGTTGTGTACCTTCCACTATTCCTCCATCCCTTCCTCCCTCTCTCTCCCTCCCTCTCTCTCCCTCCCTCCCTCTCCATTCCTTTCATGTTCCCTTCTCTTCCCCCATCTCGTCATCACGCCCCTCGCCCATGTCCCTCCACTCCCTCCATGCTATCCCGTCCTCCTTCCCCCACTCACCTTCCCTTCCTTCCCCATCCCACATCCCCTTCACCACTATCAGAGCAAGAAAATTTTCCTTGGGCGTTGTCCTTGCCCTCTGCACCATTCACTCCTGAATACCTAAGGCGGTGTTTATATTGTTATTGTTGTTAATGACTGTACTAATGGTAGCTTCGGCGGCGGCGGCGGCGGCGGCGGCGGCGGCAGCAACACTGGTGGTAATGGTGGTGGTAGATGTGGTAATGGTGTGGTGGAGGTGGTAATGGACTGGTGGTAATGGTGGTGGTAGATGTGGTAATGGTGGTGGTGGAGGTGGTAATGGTGGTGGTGGAGGTGGTAGTGGTGTTGGATAACTTTTGTAGATTTTAATTCTTTTTACCCTATTTTTTCTATTAATCTCTATACGTGATAATGAGGGAGTGAGGACAGGGGCTAATGGCACTTGGTAGTTATAATTTTCTATGGTAGGAGAAGAATAATGGCGACTGTAAGTGGTAGTGATGCGATGGAAGTGATGATGTGGCTGTTAAGTGTCACCATCTCTCTCTCTCTCTCTCTCTCTCTCTCTCTCTCTCTCTCTCTCTCTCTCTCTCTCTCTCTCTCTCTCTCTCTCTCTCTCTCTCTCTCTCTCTCTCTCTCTCTCTCTCTCTCTCTCTCTCTCTCTTTTTTCTCGCACGCGCGCGCGCACACATACACACCACACACACATAAACACACACACATACACACACACACACACACACACACACACACACACACACACACACACACACACACACACACACACACACACACACACACACACACACACACAATCAAGGCGTGAAAAATATGAGATCAGTGCATGAATTCTAATAGAAGAGAAAAAGAAAAGCTGAGGGTGTGGTGGGGGAACGGTGAAGGGACAAGGGAGGGAAGCAGGAAGGGAAGAAGTTACTAAAAAAGAAGGCCGCCTACCTAGGACATAGCCAAGGGTGATTCCGCAGGTTTCTTCAAATAACTCGCTCCCTTACCTGGAGGGACGGAGGGGAAGAGAAGGGGAAGTGGAGAAGGGGAGGTAAGATGTGGAAGGAAGAGATGAGAGAAGGGGAGAGAAAAAAGGCAGAAATATATGGAGGGCGAGGAGGAATTGAGATAAGAGATGAAGAGAGACAAGAGAAAGTAACTGGAAATGGAACCAAGGAGAGAGGGAAATTGATAGGAAATGAGGAGAGAACAACAGCAGTAAAAGGGAAATTTAGGATGTGTAAGAAGAGAGAGAGAGAGAGAGAGAGAGAGAGAGAGAGAGAGAGAGAGAGAGAGAGAGAGAGAGAGAGAGAGAGAGAGAGAGAGAGAGAGAGAGAGAGAGAGAGAGAGAGAGAGAGAGAGAGAGAGAGAGAGGGGAAGGAGTAAAGGAAAGAAAAAGCGGAAAAAGAATGATGGGAAGGACAAGAAGGGAAGAGGGAAGAGTAAGGAAGTGAGGCAAGGTGTCAGAGGAGAGAAAAGAGAAGAGTGAACAGGAGAGGGGAAACATGAAAGAAGAGAGAAAGAACCAAAAGTAAGAAAATAAAACAGAAGAACTAGATGTGAATGGCATGAAAGAGGAAGAAAGGTGACTGAAAGACGCGAGGTAGAATAAATGCAGCAAAAGGAAAACAAACTGATAATCATCGGAAAAAAGAAAACACTGACGATTTCAGAATGGTTTTATAAATAGTTGTTTT
>JAXIVD010008735.1:0-2500 GCA_036785275.1 Cancer borealis | reverse complement strand
AGATGCAGGTAAGAGCATAACGGCTGTGTGTTCAGTTCCTAATTAACTGTGTACAACACTTTATTGATAAGTTTATTATGCAGACCAAATGCAATATTGTATAGTCCGTATTGGTCTCCTTTTTATGTAACCTAACGTACTAGGATTCTGTTGACTTAAAGCGAAAAACTAACAAGAATATAACAAAACCAATGCCATGTAGTGAATTAATCGTAATAATATACAAGAGGGGAGACTGATACCCAGAGAAGTTCTTTCCCTGGTATTTAGACTAAAATAAATATAAAAAGTAATCTAGAACATAAATTCTATATTGTTTTCCTTAAAGTCTTAAACCATAAATGAAGAAATAGTGAAAAAATGTAAATGAACGTAGAATGAACGTAACATGATCTCTTTGAGCAACAATACTACTACTACTAATAATAATATTAATGATAATAATAATAATAATAATAATAATGATAATAATATTAATAATAATAATAATAATAATAATAATAATAATAATAATAATAATAATAATAATAATAATAATAACAGTAATAATAACAATAATAACAATAATAATAACAATAGTAACAATGATAATAATAATGATAATTATAATCATAATGATAATAATAATAATAATAATAATAATAATAATAATAATAATAATAATAATAATAATAATAATAATAATAATAATAATAATAACGCTATTGAAACAATAATAATAATGACAACTGTAACAAATTTATATAATTTACACATCTTCTGTCTTTTCGACAGGGTTCTACCTGCCACCAACGCCGCCCTCCTGCTCAAGCAGCGACAGTGAGTGTGGCAGTCTGTCACCCACCCGGACGCCACCGTTGTACGAAGCTCTCACGCCACAGTTCTGTAATCCCCGCAAGGTTGCCACCCGCTCCTCCATCTCCACCAGAAACCCCATCAACACCCCGCTCATCTCCAACCAACCCGTGAGTCTCTACCACTCTCGTTATCACCACCGTCAATGAAGATGGTGCTGGTGTAGTTTTGGTGTATTTGCAAGTTTACTGTGAAGCTCCTTGTTTCATTGCGGACTGTTTGTCTCTGTGGTACAGTACTCGGCTCGTGGCCTAAATGATCCGAGTTCGATCCTGGCTTACAGCAGCTTCATGGTAAGAGGAGTAGTGCTCTCGTTTACCCTAGCAGAACTATATTCCCCCTGAACTAGATAGCTATATCACCTAGTTCGGGAGAAATGTTTAAGCATCATTTTAATCCATGTTTCATTCAACTGATGTATAAGTCGTGTTAGGTATTATGTATCGTACTGGCATTGAAATTTATTTGGTTTTATGTGGTGGTGAAGCTGGTGGTGTAGTGCACTGTGGCGTTGGTGTGTGTTGCATGTGTTGGTGCCGCTGGTGTGAGCTGTGCATCATGGGTTGAATGGCGAGTTGTAGTCGACTGGTGATGGTGCGGAGCAGTAAACTTTAGGTCACTGCACCTCAAACTATTTGATAAATTGGACACGTAGGTAATTATTCATTTTTTCATAATAAACCGCTGTACCTTTCGTAGCCGCATTACATTTCATATAACCAAAAAAGGGCTATAACGAATTGCATTTTTAGTGGCACGTAGTAACCAAAATATATAACGAATAGATTAAATACAAAAATAAACCTCATCACATGTACTGTATCAAGTTGTATGATTATCAGCAGTATAAATAAATAAATATACATATATATATATATATATATATATATATATATATATATATATATATATATATATATATATATATATATATATATATATATATATATATATATATATGCGCGTCTGTAAGAAGAAAAAAATTTTGTCGACGTTATCTATGGTACTAATTATTATTTCTAGTGGAATCGCAGTGATTATAACAATTGTTTTCTTTTCGAATCTTTTTCCGGAGACTAGCTGATCCACGAACCATCATTTTGAGAACCACTGTTTTAAGTAAAGCTGCCAAGCCTTCTGGTAGTAAATGAAACCTGTATTGTGAATGGTGCTGCTGTGGTATTGATGTATAGGCTCGAGTATGACATTACATACTATGTGTTTGGTATTATAGTAACTGAAATGCTTGTATCGTGTTACAGAAAGGCGCCACAGGAGCAATCAACCTGACGGAGGAGGAAAAGAGAACTTTGCTCTCCGAGGGTTACAGTGTTCCCAGCCGCCTACCGCTCACCAAGACCGAGGAGAAGTCACTCAAGAAGATTAGAAGAAAAATAAAAAATAAGGTGAATGGCCTTTTATTAATTTTCTTCCAATGAATGAAATTTTGCACAGGTGTGGTGATGGTTCTATTTTCTCTGCATTTCTTAAGGAATGAGGAAAACTTGAGCTAGGTGTTCAAATTGTCATTATAGTCATGTGTAATGCTTATGCAATGAATGTAATGCCACGTTCCTACAACTCTATTCAGTGGATTTGATAATTCAGAAATTTCTGTTGACGTAGTTCATATAAACTTCTGACA